>JAHZNF010003653.1:0-10889 GCA_027744215.1 Troglopedetes dispersus | reverse complement strand
AAGATAAATCATAGCATAATCAGAATAAAGTTAAGCTGGGACAGGATCAGGAAAAGATTCAGTATCAGATCAGCAGATACATATATATTTATTTACACAGACACAAACCAAATCGCATGAAGAATTATGGAGTCCTAGAGTAGAGGTGTGCTCTGATACTCACGTGTTAATTCTATGTTCGTGGACATTGACTATCGTCGACGACGACGACATCCCCACATTTGGTGTTTTGCTCTGCCAGGTTTGTTATCTGGAAAAACACAAACAGCACGGTGAAGCGTAAAAGTGGACTATGGAATTGCATTCACAAATCAACAAAAGGGTACATGTTGGATCATTCTTGATGAAAACTATCTCGGCCTTCTGAATAGACCTTGTCTTATCGTTTGCCAGCCACAAATCTAGTTTTAATCTGACTCGTCTTCATTCTGTGATTAATTCTCTCCATTTTTGGAGCTAATAAAAGTGTGTGCAGTATATTGCTGATCAGAGAAGATTACTGTCTAGTGTATGCGTACATCACATCACCTGTTGTACCATTTTTTTGTCGAAGAGAAAATTGTTAGAAAAATTTACAGGATAAGTCACTAATTTGAGAAATGGTTATCATATACTGCTTAGGAAACCTGCTTAGGGATTTATCTCTCACGTGAAATTTTGATTGATTCTTTTATTTTAGATAGCAATAAATATCAGGAGGAAATTACGGGATGGGTGGCAAATACTCAAAAATGGACCCCATGCAGGTCCCCGTTCCCCACATCGACAGACTGCTGCAATCAGATGGTGGATTGAGGAATTTCGAATTTGACATTAAAAAACGGTAAATAGAAACACTGATAAATATTTCATAAAGAAAATACTCGCCGGGGAAACTGATTCAATGCATGATTTTTAGGTATGCCGTTTACCTGGATTGGATTGATGGGCTTCATGAAAAGGAGGGCGGCTACGAGAAGTTTACTAGAGGTTACGAAGAATACGGAATCCATGCGCTAGCAGATGGTACTATCACAGCGAAGGAATGGGCCCCCGGAGCTCAAGCTCTATACCTCACCGGAGCATTCAGTAAGTCTTATCTTAAATGCACGGTTATTGCAGGAAAAGTGGAGGGACATCAGCGTTAACAGAAAATCTGACATTTTGTTTCAGATAACTGGAATTGGACTGAATTTCCATATGAAAGGTTGGATTTTGGAAAGTGGAAGTTGACACTTCCACCAAATCCTGATGGAACGCCAAGAGTTGGTCACCTAACTGAAATTAAAGTAATTATTTGATATTTATACTATTGTAATAATATACTAAATATGGCAAAGAATCATGCAAAGATAAGATTTAGACACATTTTTCCAGTTCTGGTGTAAATGAGGTGTAAGATCATTCTCGTATTGTAATGCATGTATTACAAATAATTCTTCTTCAGGTGATTGTGAAGGACAAACATGGGAATCTTTTGGAACGTTTGTCTCCTTGGGCTACATACGTAGTCCAACCACCAAAGGAGGAAGGCTATTTATACCGCCACATCTTCTACAACTCTCCACAAGTATGGCTTTCTGAATACTTACTTATATTGAATTACTTGGCAGACCATACAAATATTAGATAGTTAACCTAACCAACAATAAATTTATTATTGCAGCCTTACAAAATGCAGCATCCTCGCCCAAAAAGACCTTTGAGTTTAAAAATTTACGAATGTCACGTTGGGATTGCGTCAAGTGAGCCCAAGGTAGCAAATTATGACGAGTTTACAGCCAACGTTCTTCCCCGCATCAAGAAATTAGGTATTCAAAGAATTTATTATTAAACTTTATACTTTTTTTTTCATTTTTACCGATTTTTACTTTTGCTTCACTGTGTATGTTCAAAGGGTATAATACTATTCAATTGATGGCCGTAATGGAACATGCATATTACGCCAGCTTTGGCTACCAAGTGACTTCGTTCTATGCTGCGTCCAGGTATGCTACTTCAATCAAACTAAAAATTAAAATATCCTAAATGTGATAGTTTAAAAACTTTATAAACTTATCAATTAAAATTTTTAGTAGTGTTTATTATATTCGTTTAAATATTTTGATTCCTATAGTAACCATAATTTGTATTGATATATATGTAGGCACGAGGTGTTGCGTTTTCTGCTCTCAAATTTGCGCTGGTACATGGAAGAGTACTGCTTCGATGGCTTCCGGTACATAATTCACTTTTTATTTCACTACTTATAAGAATATACCCATCAGTACCACACCCATAATATATTTGCTTACCAAAAACAATGATTGTTTTTTAGATTTGACGGTGTTACTTCAATGCTGTACCATTCTCGCGGAATGGGTCATGGGTTTTCCGGTGACTACAACGAGTACTTTGGACTCAACACAGATACTGATGCTTTGGTTTACCTGATGCTGGCCAACGATATGATTCATAAGTTGTATCCTGAAGCTATTACTATTGCCGAGGTAGAAGCGACCAATCTGATTTCTAAGAAATGTAAATATTTAATTTAGTCTTTATTTTTAACTCTTTAAAAATTTAATATCAGGATGTGTCCGGAATGCCCGCCTTGTGCCGTCCTGTTGAAGAAGGAGGTGGTGGTTTTGATTATCGATTAGCCATGGCCATTCCTGACAAATGGATTGAAATTTTGAAAAAGTACCAGGTATGGTTTCGGAAGAATTTTGTAATAACGTTTGAGCTTGATTTGATTAATTTGGAGTAGTATTGTCTTACTGGAGAAATCTGTTCATGCAGGACGAAGATTGGAACATTGGTAACATTATTCACACCTTGACAAACCGTCGGTGGCAAGAAAAGTGCATTGCTTATTGTGAGAGTCACGATCAGGTATGCGTTTCATGCTATTCATTTAAGCTTCCTTTCGTCACTAACGTCGTGAAATTGATCTCTAATTTTCTGAATTGATATAGGCCCTTGTCGGAGATAAAACCATTGCGTTTTGGTTAATGGACAAAGAAATGTACACTCACATGTCCACAATATCTGATCCTAGTAATGTGATTGACCGTGGTATTGCACTCCATAAGATGATTCGATTGATAACCTTGGGCCTTGGTGGGGAAGGTTACTTAAACTTCATTGGTGAGTTCCAAGGTTTCAAAGATTGAATGATTGATTAATAGTGGAATTTCCGTTCAAATATACAATTTTATGTGACACTAGGAAATGAGTTTGGACATCCAGAATGGCTCGACTTTCCCAGAGCTGGAAACAACGATTCATATCATTATGCCAGACGTCAATTTAATCTTGTTGACGATCCTCTACTCAAGTACAAGTATTTGGGTGGATTTGATGGAGCGATGCTGAATCTGGAAACTAAATATGGGTGGTTGCACAAGGACAGTGTGAGTTGCAAAGCTAGAAATAAAATTATTACCGAAGTCCCTCAAATTCTAACTACTTTCAATGTGTATCTAGGGATATGTCAGCTGGAAACATCAGGGCGACAAGGTAATAGTGTTTGAACGAGGTGGTCTTGTCTTTGTCTTCAATTTCCATCCAACCCAAAGTTTCCCAGATTACAAGTAATTTGAATTATTTTTGGAGCTTAATGATGTTTACATAGTCAAGCAATGGACAGATTGCTTTATTTAAATTTTTTGTCGTGCAGGATTGGAGTTGAGGTTGGTGGAAAGTATAAAATTGTTCTGGACAGTGATGCCCCAGAGTTTGGAGGTTTTAATCGGCTGAATCGGGAGACGGAGTTTTTTACATCACCTGAAGGATTTGCTAACCGACGAAATTCCATGATGGTAACTTCTATCTAGCAATATTGATTTATCATTATTATTATCCTATTAATATTAATTGCCTTGTTATGCTTCATCATATCTGATGGTTGTCATTGCAGGTATATCTTCCCGCTCGATCAGCTTTCGTAATGGCGAAGGTGGACTAGCAGGTGCTAGATGGGTAGCTACATTTTACTATTAAATTTTTAAAATGAATAAAAAAAACGAGGTTGGTACAATACTGGTGAAATACTTTGTGAGCAAATAAATATGGTGCCATATTTTATCGAACAATGCAATCGTCAAAGGTCAAGGTTTCCGGTGACTTCTGAAATGTGCTAGCAACGTGCCCTGTTTTAAAAAATGTACATAAATATTATGCTCAAGAGACTCAAATATTTTTTCATGTCACTTGTCAACTTCATCCTACTCTGTGTCATTTATCTACCTGAAAGAGACAATGACAATAAAAAAAACAGTTTACAATAGCTTTTATATAAAAAAATTGTTAATTATATTATAGTTGTATATTAAAACGTTAAAATTAGAACAGGTTGTTGAGATTAGATTTGAGATTGTAGAAGAGATATTACTGACAGAAATTATTTTCTTTGTTGTACACATTTTATGGAACATATTTTTAATGCTTTTCTCGACGAATTCATGACGTAGCTTATAGAACCAATGGCAGGAATTTCTGTTGGATCTGATTTAATTATAATGTGCTGATTGACTGGAATTGCTAGACTGAGTGTTAGTGCCAAAGGAAAATTTTTGTAATTAACTAATGAGCTCCATAAAGAAATATCGTGCGTTCTAGGGGGACGTGCAGTATAACACAACGTGTATAGCGTTAAATAATGATTTAGATGATAGAACTATACTCTAATTACCCTTGATAGTTCAATAAAATGCAAAAAAAACTAAATTGTATTTATCTGTGTACTTTGCAATTTTTATCTTAATAATTATGTGTAGACGCCATCGTTGCACTTTTTAACTGTAAAATCAAGGTTTCCTTATGAAAGGCATGAGTAGGTGAACGCTTAAAACGCATTTTATGCATTCCTTAGATAAAAATCTAGGTACTACGATATTATGCAATGTATGTATTAGAACGTGCGCACTTTGAGCAAAATTTTAGTCAGAGTTGCATTTCTGCATGCATGATGGAAACAGTGATGATGAAAGTGATGAGGCAACAAAAAGCGAACAGAATTCAGACAGAGATTTTTTTATTTTTTAATAATACACATTTAATATATATTATTTTACTCAACATCAAAAAACGTATGAATTTTTTTCTTTCCACTGTATCGCGACTTAAAAATAAAATAATTTAACCCATTCATAAACTGACAATACAATACGTACAATTAGAACAGTTAAAGAACAGCATTGTTTTGAAATCAGCGTAGTTTTTTTCTATCTTCTATAATACTATAGGCATTTAAACACAAAATTCTACACTACAGGCAAATCGTCATCATAATCATTAATCATACACAGTACAGCCTTATGTTTTCATAACTCTGGACAATTTTCTGTCGTCACCTTCCGTTCATGAGATTTTTTTAATGGAGTATTCCCATTGTCAAGAATTATAAGTTTTACCATGTAAAACACTGATTTCGAAAGTCATCTTTATCGTCGTACGCTCTCTTAACAACAGCTCCAGTTTCAACTAATCTTGTCAGTAACTTGATTCCAGGTAAAATGGTTACGACTTCTCAAAAAAAAATAATTGAACATTAATAGCTATATATTTTCGTGACCTAATCCTTACAGCAATCAGCTTATTAATAATTACAACTTAAGTTAAATGTTAATATAATAATAAAAACGTAAGAGCTACTATTATTACCTATATTTCACATTAATTAATATAAACAAATAATATTGACAACAGAATGAATCATATATCATAAAACAACAGTACAAAGTCGTGAGGAGGCAAGCTTGAATTTAAGCTCGGCTCTATTATCACAGTCTTGAAAATAATGGTTGAATATTAAAATAAGTAAAATAAGTAGTAATAATAAATGGTTTTTTACAATATTAAAGCAGTTTTTTTTACAAAAATTTACACGTAATAAAATTTACAAGATATTCAAGGTGGCAATGACGATTCATTATAGGTGATGCTACCTGCTGCTACTACCATCGACAAACTACAATATATGGATGCATTATTTTTTTGCATTTTTGTTCTATATTATCGTAGCACGACAAAAACTTAATACAATAAAGTTATACATACTCATAATCTTTTGTTAGTTGATTTTCTTTTATAAATTTACGTGTACCTAGCTTTCCTACAAATTTCTCGGTAAAAAATGTCACAATGTACAACACGTTACATAATTTAAATACTAAAATGCTTTTGCTATAAATTAAGTAATTGCTAACTTAGTACAGCGAAAGAAAAGCAGGGGTCATTTACAGATTGTGTTCATTCCGGAAGAATGTCGGGGACAGAACTTGAACTAGTTTTACGCATGACAATTATGCACGTTTGAAAAGAGCGTAATTGCTAATCATTACATATATTTCACATTACAACAATTGACAATTTTAACAATTTTTATACACATTTTTTTTACAATTTAGAGGTACAAGATTTTTTTTCCTTTTGTAGGTATATTTATCCTAAGTCAGTTTGGAACACTACTATCTTCTAAAATACTAGGTTTACAACAGTTCTTTTTTTTTGAGTTAAAGTCAGGCTTATGATTCCCCATAAAACGGATTATCATTACAATAATAATGGTATTGTTGAATGAAGCTGCATTGACATGTGTACAGTATATTTAGCAATAACGCTTCTTTCTGAAGAAGCAGTCATTGTTCCGTTGTATTTGCTTGATTGTGCAAAAACTACACGGTTTTCACTCAACGAGCTGAAAACTGTTGGTTTTTTGAGGTATCGTCTATATGGTTTCAACCTTTTTCGCAAACCGCACAATAATTACACAACATTATCCCATTTTTAAAATAAATTCTTCGTTAGCTTTGATGACCTATAATGGTTCATAATTATGCCTACTCTTCTGGTTGCTTGAAATACGGAAAGCTTGTTTTTTTATTTGTCGTAAAGTAAAAAGCGGTTACAAAGTATTAAACTTAATTACTATGTGTTATCGTTATCATTATCATGTACGGTTTCTAAAATACAGTAAAGCATACAAGCCTGTTACTACTTCAAAGTTTGAGACTTAAAGTTGTATTACTGTTACATGAAAGCAGTTCAGATAATGAGGATTGCCAAAGTCCAGTGAAAAGTGTGGAACATTGACTGACTAGATAGGGAGAAACTTGTGTAGTAACTGTACACTTTCATTTTTTTTTCTAATAGTTGACATTTGAAACGACCACGAAGTGTTCCAGTACAATTAATAAAACATACACGTGCGAGAACTCTTACTTTTTTTGTATTGAACGTTATGCATGTAGTGCACAACTACGACGAAAAAAATATTACCAGCAATCTCAGCAATTGAACATTTTTAAAAATTTGTTTTCATTTCATCTTCTTAAAATCAAGCTCATCTTTCCAAAGGTGCATGAACTATATACTTTTTTTAATATTTTTATTTCTTTTTATTTTGTTTCCTTACTTCTTCGCCGAAGGAGGGAACTGCTCCAGTTTTTTTGTATCTATACTTTTTTACCAATATTTTCAGTGTCTCCTCCTCATTTTGAAAACAACCTCAATTAATCACAATCTAGCCAACAAAAGCTACATTTCCACTACTACTTCTACTCTAAAAGCCTCATCTCTGCAGTGATAGACGTCCAATTTTACCACCCGTAACAAGTTTTCATGAATATTTATTATTTACACACAATGCAAATCTGCAACCTTCCTTGAGTTTTGTCTTGACCTGAAAGTTGTCAAGTTTGTATTTGCGTAAGCTTAATAAAAAAACCCCTCTTATTTTAAATCTCATAATTCTTTGTTTCAACCCTTGCGCATCCTTTCTTTTTTGTCTTCATGGCCGAACTAAATACATACATACCACACCGTTGAAAGAAAAAAAAAATTGTTCAAACAAAGATTGAGCTTGAAGTCAGTTTTGAAAAAAGTGTTCTGTGGTAGAATAATGTGTAGGGTAAAAGTAAAAGAGATAAAATATTGTATAAAGTGTAAGTAGCATTAAAAATTAATTACTAAAATATTTGTGTGTATGTGAAAACTGGCTGTTATTCTAACAGTACTAGAGACTAAATAATACAAACCACCAACGGTACATTGTAGTTATTCTCCTGTCAATTCAATAAAATGTGGTGTGTGTGGAACAACATACATTTTTTTGTTATGTTAACGCTCTGATCTTTTCTCTCTCCCTCTTCTTTTGCTAGATAATATGCGAGCACTTTATCATCATCAGAATCATCACCATCCGCAAATGAATGATGATGCATGGTCACAGAGATTTGAATTGAAACTAGTACATGAAGCAGAATAATAGAGAGCTTTTCAGGTTTTTTTTTTCTTTTCGAAATAATAATGATCTCAATCTGCATGCGTATATGAAGTTGCATTGTTGCACATTTTTTTCTATCTGCTCAAAACACCAAAAAAAATCTCTTATTATCATCAGTCCTTTCTTTTCTTTCCCTTCTTCAAATCCATTAATTAAAATTTGACTCAATCTTTGTTTAATTATCATTTTTTTTCGTGGATAAATGGCAGTAAAATTAAAAAAATTACAAGCTAATATAATATGAAAAATACTTTTTAAAAAAATTGTTACCGTTGTGTTTTATATCATATTTATTATAAATGTTATTGTATAGGTAAGAAACTTGCCGTGACTATAGGAAAATGTAGAAACTCAGTGCTAAGCAAATTTATTACGACTGTCATAATTACGGGTGGCCTACCACTGCGATTATTACGCGATGTGTTTTCAATTGAAAAACCTCATTTGCGAGACGAGACCAGAACGAGCCTATCAAGCCTCGAGCCCCTATGGTCACCTTACTCATTACCGTACATCACCCAGATCAAATGTATAATACTAGCTCTTCTCGGACTTCTCCTTTTCTTTCTTCCCAAGTGAACAAAATAAAACTGACTGTGTGGGTCCATCAAATTTGTCCCAAGGAGATAGAGAAAAAAAATTGGTACTAATGATTTTCGCATTCTTCCTCTCTGTTCAAAACATTTCCTCTTCTCCTTCTGTCGAAGCAACATTTTTTTGCCGGCCTTTGTGCGCTGCTGCGTGTTTGTAACTCGATCAACTCATTCTTTTCGTCACAGCATGCAAATATGTTATATTTTTTACAGGGATAAAATTCCCAACCTCGTAATGCGTTCTTTTTGGGACGAAATGCGCATAGGTTCAGTCGATTCTCCCAATCAGTCAAGTAGCATGGTAAAAATCGTAAGTATACAAATCGTGACTGATTTTATCAAAGTGTATAAACTTTAATAAAATATTTGACAATATTTTCCCCGTGTGACCGTTGCCCTGCTCAATTCATATTATCACCACAGTCGTCGTTCACTTCCCAAAAGGAAGAGGAGGAAAAAAGAGTCTACTACTTGACACAATTGTGGTAAGAAGATGGACTTTTATCACTCAAGCTACATATCATTTCCTTCACTCTTTCATCTCCTTCGCATAACAATTCTCTTGGTTATCTTTGATCACATTGTTTTTTACTTTCCTTTGATATAAAGTTGAGAGTCCTGCAGATGTTCGAGTGTGAATCCAAACTTGCAACATGCTGAGAGATGAGAAACATTGAGACAAACAATACCCGTGGAAAAAAACACATTGGGCAGAAGACCATCTATCTTTTCCTCTCCTCAATATTTTACCTTTGAACATTCCTGTTTTTTGTTTTGAGATAAATACTTGATACGACAATGTTACGGGAAAAAACACAACTAAAATATGTATATATTAACGGAATGGCGAATGCTAACGATCTTCGATTTAGGAGCAGCCACATTCTTTGACGATGGCATCTTTCAAGATGGTGAGTATCAGCTTTGGCCCTCCATTCCTATTCCCATTCGGGTCGAGGTGTAGTACATCCAGCTCCCCAAGAGCTGTCGGGACACAACACGGTCTTGGCGCAACCTTCTTGCCTTTCGTTTGATGGAGAATGTGCTGAAACATGGCGTGTGTGGACGCGTACGCCACCCGCCTCGCGCTACACCTCCCATCACAGACATGCGCGTCGAACTCCTTCGGCTCGAGGATGACATCGGAAATGCCCAGGTCTGAGAACTTGATCTTGAGTGACCGTCGGCAGCAGGTCTTCCCGTGTCTCGTGTTGGCACACTCCCTCCCTCGCGGGCTGTCCCGCTTGTGCGTGAAGCTACTGAGAGTTGATGGTTCTGAGGGAGCAGCAGCGCGCCGCGCCCGTCGTCTCAGCTGAGACTCCGGCGTCGGCGTGAGAAACTCCTTGGTCACCACCTTCATGGTGCTTCCGTGATGACTCGTGTGACGAACGCGGTGCTCGTGGTGTGCTGAGGTAGATTTCATCGAGTCTCCGGAAACCGCGTCTCTGGAGCAAATGGCCAGAACGATGAAAGGACTAGAAGTGTGGCTACGGATGGACCATGACGTCACGTTGCGCGTCAGGTCAATATGCGTGACGTGCTCCTTGTCCGTGATGCTTCCGTTCAGACAGTCATCTGACGTGGAGCTGAGCTCCGAAAGTTCTTGGATGTCCGGCAGGTCCGTGCTGTTGCGTAAGTGACCAGTGAGCTGGCACATGGCAGGCATTGCTAGGACCACCCGTTGGATTCTTACATCTGTTCCTTCCATTGTGGGCGTGAACTGAATATCAAAACGGAACAGCTTCAACACCTTACTCCCAATCGAAAACAAATCTGCAACAAAGAGAAAGAGAAAAATATTGTGGATGAGTATTTTTTTATACGGACCGACACACATTCATCATTTTGCGCTTCATCCCGTATTTAAAAATTTCGCTTAGGTACTTATTTTTGTATGCAAGCAAAGCCAAGAAGTAGCAGCCAAGGTTGGTTGGTATGAGTCGTAAAAAGCGTCCACTTCACTCACTTTCAACCAGTAACAATTCACTAATTGACCATTTACTCAAGTACTTTTTCATCTGAGAAGATGAAAAAAGTGAATCGTGGTG
>JAHZNF010003652.1:0-15993 GCA_027744215.1 Troglopedetes dispersus | reverse complement strand
CATAGATTGTGCTGGATTGAGTAGAAATAGTTGACTTAATGTTATGTCAAGATTTCTTATGAAAATGGTAATGCTCGATTCAATGAAAGTGCTTTTTGTCAAATCCAATTTTCCGATACGCTCAATCCAAATCTTTTTGCTGACCTTATATATGCTGGAAACCGGGTGCAGATGCCTTGAAAAAAATTGCATGAGCTATCTCAATATTTTTATAATCCGCGTGTGGAAGAGAGCACTGTAGCATCGTAATCCATTAACATTTATGGGGATATTTTTATTACGTGATGATTTCCTACCGGTCGTTCTTGCCAGTTCAGAGGTTCCTAATAATGTGACCGGAACGAATTTTCCGACAAATGTACGAACTGCTTGCTTGTACGAGGAGTTTCACAAAAGTGCTGACCAACTTTGAATTTTCAATAACATTTCGTCGCGTATTTAGGACCGATAGGTTGTTGAAATACTTAAATAAATATGTAAATTTTAAATTCATAGGTTTCAGTTCAACGCGTGTTATTATGCATTGTAAATTCATTTCAAATGTAAGTAACTTTGAATTTATATAAGTTTGAGAGCATTTAATGAAATGCTCGACGTAGTTTTATTTTGAACCCTTGTACTGTTACCTTTATTACAGCTGCTTTTCTCCATCATTTTTTCCATATTTGGTATGAATACAAAACTTGAAGGAGAGTTGACACAGTCAGTAACAAAGGTTCAGAAAGTAAACACATGCAAAGCAATTTTGGAACAACGGGCTATAAAATTCGTACATATTCTTCACCATAAACAAAAGGTGGATTAATAATCCTGTAGATATTGTACTACTCACCAAAAATAAAAGTTAGAAAAACACGTTACGTAAAAGATTGTCTAAGCTTCAGGAGTTATTTCTTTTATCTGATTATGAGGTAGAAGCTCCGGTTCGAAGAAGGTTAATCTCGGAAAACTATCTTTACTCGAAACATATTATTCACCAACCACGCTAAACTGCGTCGTTCCATTACTCCAGCTCCAAGATCGCGCGTGCTAGATTACATAAATTTGATAAAATCCCGATTGCCTTTTCGTAAATCGAAGAAATGGACTTTGAAATTATCTGAGAGGAGAAAAAAAAAACCAGTCAGGAGAAGAATGTATTATTGCCATCTTTAATATTAAAAGATGAGCATGGTGAAGTCAATAGTTTTCTGAAAAGAACCTCTTACAAATATTTTGTAGCTTATAACTATAGCCAACCAAAAGATAAGTGGTACTGTATAGTTTGGATCATTCCAAGGAAGTAATATTCCTCTTCCTTTGCTTTCAAGCACGAAAGTTCACTTCCACTTAGTTGCTACAAAGAGAAATCATCCGTGAAACAAGAAAATAATAATAAGTAGTTTGCCTCATTCAGAACGAACAAGAAAGGCTACTTTTCTCCTCGTGAAGGCGACCATGGCAGGAGTGGGAGAAGCGTTTTATGGCGCATCTGCAAATATTATCTTTTCCCCCATAAAAGCGGTGAAGGTAAACTTGGTTGGATAAATATGACGTCTTTTAATAATGAATAATTGAGGAAGAAAAGCAATTAGTTTGGCACGTGGGTATAATGTAACCCTTTGCTACAGATATGGACGTAGCTCATGCAACATGCACGCAACCTCCAACTTCGGTAATTCAGTCAACGTATACATAAAACATATTATCTATATTACAACTAGCACAACTCATCAACGCGATTTTTTTTACTGGCACGCATCTACTTCTAAAGTTTGCTCTAGTTGTGTATGTATAGCGAGCGATCATGGTATTATTGCCACCAGCTTCAGCTTAGAAGGGAGAATGCCACCAGCGCAGCAGCGCACAAGTACAAGGGTTTTTTAAAAAGCTCAGACAAGCTCACACGTACCACCGGCCTACTTTGGCATAATATTTGTCTACGAAAATCAAGCATGAAGGATTACCCTACGAATTAGAAGGAGTAATGCATTTATTTTTCATTCTCCGGATTAAGGATAGCGACCTCCACCAAGTTGTCATTAAAAGTGTCGGCCAAAAAAACCAACAATATGAATGGCGTACCTAAAAACTGACAGGAACTTTACATCAATAACGGTTACAACAATGATGACGAGACGGCAGTATTACCTCACAGCAATAATGGGCATTAAATAAAACACGTGTGTTTTCATAATACCTCCCTTCATTTGACATTGTGGACCTGCTGGCGATAAAACAATATGTGTATCATGAAAGATGAACGTAAAAGGTAGGCTGAGAAGTCAGCCAATAATTAATCAAGTTAACTCGCGCAACAAGCCTGTTTCCCTTTCTCCCTTCCCTTTTGTTTCTCTGCGTTGGTAGCGCGGAGAAGTGAGAAAGAGAGAAATAACTCTGAGCAGTTTGCCTGTACTGTGTTGTATAAATGGAAGTGGTGAAGAATAGCAAGTGCTGAGAATATCTTTGCACATTCTTTTATGAGATGAAAAGAATGGGCAGAAAAAGGCCACAAAACAAATGAGTCTCTCTTCCATCCATCTACTCCTGGACTGTGAGATGAGATGCTTGTGAGGAATTTGTTTTTTTTTTCGCAGCTACCTGCAAAAAATAATTACTGTGAGGTAGAATAGAGCCAGTGATGTGTGAATAATTACCTTTTATGCTATTATGATATCTTATTATTATTCTGCATTTTTTGAGTATAAAAGACTTCTGAAGAAAAAAATCATTTCTTTTTTTTAGTTCCTTTGTATTGGATAAACGTGGCGTTGTCGTTGGGTCGTCATCAGTTGTGGCGTGTGGCCATTTTATTTTGTACTTGTAGATTTTATACCGTTTGTAAGGTTGGCTGGCATAACGTATTTTTTATTAACTGCTGTGGTTTCGTACATTTACTACATATTTTTATATGAGAGGATAAGGACAGGATAAGACATTATTATGCACAAATAAGCATATTTGGCATATTATGTGGTGCACATTGAAACTGAGGCGCATGGGTGGCATTGTCTCATCACGCACAAGGGTGCATATTTCATCGACTTCTTTTACCATATCAGTATGACATTATTGGTTTTTTATTTACGGCATTGTGTACTTTAAAAATAGCACTCATTTAAAACGGACTGAAAGCAATAATTCGGCAGGGGTCCTTCAAAATTGAAAAATTATTTTGAGAGAGAGAGAGACATGGACACACTTCTTACGGTAACGTAATAATGATAATGTACGGATCTATCTGTAAACTTTTTGCCAGTTGCAAACAATAACAATTCATTATTTTTTTTCAACGATGGAGCAATAATGGAAGTGGTTTTTGTCTGTTGAGAAATAGGTGCACAACAGAAAAAGAGCTCACTTCCATTCTCCACGTTGTTGAGATGATATGATGAGTGCGCTGTTTCTCGACGACCGAAGGAGAATTATTATAATAAACTGCTCTCCGCAGTAAACTGGAGACCTCCAACAGTTTAATTTATGATCACTGAGACCTGGTTTTTTTAAAAATAATTACTCGCTAGTTTGGCATTCATTCATTACTTTTATTACGCTGCTTTACCTCTCTTCACCGGGGATAGTTGTAATAAAAGCAGTCATAATAATAATCTATGTCGTCGAAATAAATTGTTGTCAGTTTTGTCGTGCATAAGTTGCTTCGACCACTGCGTCATTGTCTACTCTGAAAAGATCGCTTCGTATTTAATGATCTGTGTAAAATCTCTCTCAAGATACTTCTATAATGTGCAAAAAAAAATATTTAAAAAAAATGATTAACACATTCATAATAGGTAATGTAATTTTACTATCATTTTTTTTCACAACAGTGCAGAAGAACGACACAGTCAATTTGGAATAGAAAAAACCCTGGTCGACCAAAAATGGCAAACAAAAACTTTTAATGTTTATGCGAAAAAAAGGAATTTTGCTGAAAAATGATTGTTCCCTGCGAAATCTGAAGGAAACGAACGTGTGATACGATAAGAGGCACATATTAATTAAACTTCATAATAAGTCAAAGGGAACATGGTTTGTGACGTTATCTAAAATTAGTTGGTTGCCTTTTACAATACGTTTCGTGGCTTCTGAAAACTTGTCATGTTGTCTGCTTGCATTTTGCTTACAACATTTTTGCTTCAGACCACGGCATATATCATAGAGTGGTGCAGATGGGAGCACTGAATAACGAAAAGTTAAAAAGAGAAGGGGGATGGATTATTTGCTAGAATTTAGGTAACTTTCTCTGATCTTACGTAACGATATTGTCAGCATGAAACAATTATGAAATCCCTAAATAAAAGAATATATTATAAAGTAAGCTCCAGATTTAATCATCTGATAAAAACGCATATCTTATATTTTTTATTCTTGTTCTTCACAATTTTTTTTTTGATGATGCGTCAAGAAAAGTGTCTTCGTGATATCGAACAAATGTAATAACTTCGAGAAAAGTTCTGTGCGCACTACAAACAGCCAAATAAGTAGATTTGGTTTTTCTGAATGGTTTCAGCTGAACGATAAGTTGGAAAAAGTAGGACAAATAATGTGTAACCTGTCTTACATTTGCCTTTTCTCGAATCGATTGCTCTCATAAACTTCAAAAATAAATATATAATACAATATGTACTTCGGCGTACAATGTCATTCACTATGTAAGTTTTTATTATTCCATTTTTCATTTATGTACACACACATTTCTTATTCTGCAAAAATTTTGTACGAAAGATACTTGCCTCACAGTGAGATTGGGCTATATGACTGAAATTTTTTCAAAAAGTTGCGGAGCTCACAATTTCGCTTATTTTTTTCACTATCAGCGCAACGAATGTCAACGTGAGCAGGGAGCGGAATCGACATGACCACAAAAGTACAAAATGTTAATTAGTTCCAGCAGTCAGAGAAGTGGGATTTTGGCAGAGCTTGCATAAGCCACAATTTTCTCAATTTTTAATCTAATTTAATCGTGTTACCAATATATTATTGCTCCTGCCAAAACGGTCAATAATAGTAATATTTTATTTTTATTATTGTTGCTATTGCTGCATCATTTTCTGTCAATAATAAAAGATTGCAGGTCTACATTCAAAGCACACACGTACGCAAAACATGAATGTGCAAAGCTTCCGATGTATGTTTTGCACAAAGGTAAATATTTATTGAAGCAGAATAACAGCAAGCGCTTACGTAACTTTCCCTGTAAAAATATTGAGGCATCGAACATGTGAGATGCAAAGTGTGATCATCTTGTCAATGCAAAAGTCCTTGTCTGTCTGGCCTCTCGAACTTTTCAAATTACCTTCCCTTTCCAAAACTTATTGAATGTAACACAATACAAAATATGTGTAGCATTTTCCGTTTTAATACAAAAAACGTTTTAGTGTCTTAGGTAAACCTGTTCTAAACTTTAGCAATCCATAATATGCTTAATCTTCCTTGTCTTGCTCAGTGCTTGATACTGTTTACATCTACCGCACTGGGTTTCTTTAACTTGGCATCCAATCTTAGTACATCTTGACTGACATGATATTCAAATGGACGCAAAATAGAACGAAGTTTGTCAAAGCAAGAAATCTACTTGACATTCATCTGGATTATAAAATGTGATATTATATTACGCATTAGGTACTTTTCACATGTTTTTCGGTTTTATGATACGACAACCCCAAGTGTATCATAATTCTTGGTGAATTATACAGAAAAGTGCACATGCATGCGTATATTGACTGGTTGCTAACTATTTAGTCAAATAACGTTGCATAGCTCGAAGTCTAGTCAAAGCTAACTGGTGAATTCCATACCTAGTTTAATTAAATCATGCGAGGAGAAATATTGCAAAAATTGCTGCGTACGGGGAAGCTTGTTGATTGTTTCATTTTTCTTATGCGTTTGGTCTTCCGTGCCAAGTTTGTTTTTTTTTTTTGGCAAAGACCATTTCGAGGTGGTCGACAACGATAAAATAGAAAAACTTAAGAAAGTGAGCTTATTACAAACTGTCAATCCTTTTCGTGGTCGGTGACTTGAAACTATTTTTGAACTGAGTACTTTACGAATATTGGAGCAGCAAAATGCTTGCTACAATTCATGTCAAAAACTTTTTGACTAAAAAAATAATAGCATGTATTTGCGAAAAATAACTTTTTGGTTTTGGCAATGAAACGGTTGAAGCAACTTTATGAAAGTAAATTTTACTGAGGTGAAGTGATTCTGAAAAGGGATGCAAAAAGGTAGCGCTCATGAGTGGGATAGGCAGAGCAGACATCAGCAGACCTTTACTTCATTACTGACAGCCGATGAAAAACCATGAATGCAATTATTAGTGTAACGTACGAGTGCATGCTTACTCGCTACTTTGGGCATCCGAAAATCTAAACAAGTAGCAAACTTCTTCCCACCAAACCAGCAAGATTTGCTTTATGGCCTCTACAAAACGAAAGAATTTAGCTAACCAATGCAATTTTCGCGGACGTATGTAAATGTGAGTAGCTCACCACGATTCTAATAAAGCTTTGTTTCCGCTGTTCGTTTAAAAAAATCGATAAAAGACATTGGAAATTGCGCTGGCATCACACTTGTATAGTAATAATATAATTAAATGTGAATCCCATGTCAACGTGTCTGCCTACGTCTGACATAAAAAAAAGCTGAGCGTAACAAATCTCACCATGGACAAAATGGACCAGCTACCTTAATTGACTAAACATCTTTTGTGGCTTTAGTTCCATCCGGTAGTCAGTATTTGCTTCATAAATTATGATGCAGATACGGCGACCGTTTAAGGCAAGTGAAATCTCATCCTCGAGTTTCTGTGCATGAAACTTGTTGGGTTTATTTTTATACCTTGTGAGAAGGATTTCCACTACAAAAGACATGTGGCAAGTGCCGAAACTGAAGTGCCTTGGTTCATTAGATAGATGGCAAGGTTTCAACAACAAGTAACAAGTTTGGCTTTCAGGAGTTAAATGAAATTCATTAGTTATATTTACATGTTTACGACGACTAAGGTTACCATATGAGTTCGTAGTAGGCAGTGTGAATTGACATCTACAGAATTCTTTCTTACCTCACAAATTTTCTTTTATGTAACAAACATACTCAAGAAATATCCATCATCAAAATTTTGTATACTGGATTTCCCTGTTTAAAGCATAACTATATAAGTATTAAATTTCACATAATCTGCCCCGTAAAAACAACAAACGTTTTCACATTTAATGCTTGATCCCAAGTTATGGAGTGGAACGAATCAGTAAATTTAATTGAGAGACTGCGTGTCAAGTTGCCCACTGGCTTTATTATCTCACGGATACCAAGCAATAATTCCACATAAGGAGGATCTTCAAGTAATAAATTATTTGCCAAGGTGTGACCATGACTTTTTCCGTAATTAGGGGAAAAAGAAATAAATTGAAATTGTATTTTCCTTGCTCGGCATGCTTCGTCTATGCTCACACATTTTATTTTTCAAGGAAAATAATTGAGCACTTTTGCAGAACTGTTGAGGAGGGAAGATGAAGAAATTTAATACGGATCTACTGGATTCTCTCTATTAAAGCCTCCAACATCCGCTCCTCTTTTCTTGCACTTGATTGATGTTTATCGCCTTCGGATTGATGATCTTGCCGATGTGTTGTGTAAGGCGATGCTTATCGTCATCTTTATCTTCAGTGCTATCAGCTCGGCTTATTAGTGAGTCGTTGGCACTCTTGCTACAGAGTTTGCTTTTCTTTCACACATCCCTGCTCCATTGACAAGTCAACTAGATTTGAGGGTCCGAAACCAGGTTCATTTTATGCACTTTTTAATGTCCGAAACAAGTGAAAAAAATCTGTGAAAAAAATACTTCTTTGTTCATGTAAACGACGCAAAAGCGAAAATGGTGTGAATACCCAAGATGGATGCCGACTCGGCAATATTTTTGTCTTTATGCCTTGAATATTTAAGAAAAAAAAACAACCTGCTGTTAGGCATTAAAGAAAAAAAAAGAGTTGAAACCCGATGCCAGTTTGGTATCATTAATTTCTCCTTTTAGTTACTCTTTTTGCATAATCGTACGACCCTGTAGTAGCAATTTAATTTAATCTGATCAGGAGAATAATCACTCATGCAGTCACGCTGGAATTACCTTGGTACACTTCTGTTCCAACCAAGTTTTTTTTAAATACACTAACGCTGAGAAATGTACGCACGTAATGAAAACATGATCAACCGAAAATCCAGCCCACACGGTGACCACACTACTTAAAAAAATAGCTGCGATTTTTTCTTCTCCTCTCCGCTTTTACACAACAATAAAGATAATGATGAAAAAAAGGGAACATAACTCATTAATTTTTATACTTGAAGAGTTGAATATCGAAGAGAATGGGAATGCAAATGAGCCGTCGTGTCATCAAGAATATAGTGAATATTGGACCAAATCAATCTTCGAATTTTCAAGTAAATCGACTAATTGCAAGTATCTACGGGGTGTAGCTGACTAACTAGTGCAAACTTGCAAGAAGTGGTAGTTAGTCACTAATCACGTTAAAAATAAAAAATACCACCTCGAAGAACCAGAAAAAGATCCAAGTCTGTCTAAACTTTCCTGTCTTCAGCTTTGAACACCACAGAAGTATTTATGATAAAGGCAATGTAACATATATCCACACATGTGTATACGTCCCTGTTTTGTGATTACAATATTTTTTTTTCTTTTTTTTTCTTCTTCTTTGCATCTTGTTTAAGAGCTGCTGTGCCTTGTTTCTGTCAATTAGTAAGTTTTTTTTCTTCCAATGTGCACACTGTCCGAGTTCCTTCAGAGCACTGAAAATTAAAAAAGTGATCTTCATGAGCACAAAAGGCTCGCGTGTGCTGTGGCCACTTTCCTAATTCAAGAGTGGTTGGAACAAATAAAAAATGTAATAATCGAGCAAAGTAGGCAGACCTAATGAAATTATTAGAACTGTACCAATAATGCTGAAAGTAATAAAAATGCATAACGAGCCAGTTGCTTGTTGGTTGAGCGACAATTTGGGAGGCTACTTTTGTTCTGATGAAGGGGGAGAATCTTAATTGATCTTTTGTGAAGAGGCTGCTCATCGTCCGACTCAAATTATGGAATGAATGACAGGGTCGCTCCACTTATTTATTGCTACAACCCCTTTTTTTCTTCGACCAACTTTCTCGCATTTTAAAGGAAAGTTTTCAGTGATAAAGTCGCGCTCACGATTGCGCTTCTCCCATATACTCCATAAAAATGTACACGTAAATTACCTAAGTAGATTTTTTGTACGAGGAACAAAAGCTAGAAAAATATGTGATGAATTGAAGATGCATAATGAGAAGCATCAGAAACAAATTAGTTTGCTCTATTTTTGTTGAACAAAGCCATCTTTTGTCAAGCGGACAAATACTGGTCAAGTTCACCTTTTTCGAAGCCATTCATTCCATTAAACTTCAGTTTGGACGACAGATATATGACAGTAGAGATGACATTCCCCTTTGTCTTCATTTACAAAAATTATGCGCATAAATCAGAAAAAGAATTTGTTGTGTGCACGACTAGCTCTTGTTACTTTTTTGTTGGTTTCCCAACCAAAAAATTTCAATAGTTTAATGAGACATGAATAGATTGTTCATCTTGGTGAGCAGGCAGGTATGTCCTGACATTAGAATACAGATATTTTTTTATTTTGGAATGTGTTCGTCCACTCCTATACACCTCATTATTGCAATTCATTCAATATTTATGTTTCCTAATTAAGACTCACCAACATATTACTATTGTCTTCACATGCAAAAATCCATACTACTGGCATAGTTTAAAAAACTCGTTTCTTCCTAGTTGTGCGAAAGATACACAAATAAAAGAAATCACAGTTCGTATCAGAATCAGGCAGTAGTTTGTTGAGTTGTTGGAACCATGACAATTTAGTCATGAACACGGATGAAGGATTGCTCTGCGAGTTAGTTAGTTTCGAATAAACAAACGCGAGTTTGTAGCAACGACGAAAGGAACAAAGTCATAAGAGAACATTGTTTCGCTTAAGAAGACATCCATTATTTATTTTTATTGATGAAGAAAAAGCTCCTTTCTTTGACTCCATCACCATCATCCTCTCGAAAACAACAAATACCCTCATTTGCAGTGGCGTGCGTAGCGCTTGTCATTATACGATTATCTACTGAAGAAGGAAAAAAACGGTGTTCAAACTGCGGATAAAACGTCTCAGCAGCCTTCGTAATGGCGACTATGATCCCATTTTGCTGCCACTTACAAGTATGATGATTGACGACCTCTTTCCCTCTCCACAAGTTGAGCAGTAGTGAAGCTCCTTTTTTAATTTTCGATTGCTGCGCGATCGTAGCTCCAGGTCAACTAAATTTGTAGTTTATAGTATGTGTTCCACTCCACAGTTACTTATCGCAAATATAATAGCTTGACATTGTTGTTACTCTAGCTATTTATTATTCAGCATAACGAGCAGATTTGTGTGAAATGGCATCACTCAAAATTTCTATTGAGTTGAAAAAAAAAACTGCCTCGTCTATCTTTCAACTTGCGTAAAAAACATTTGTTCTATATTTATACGCATTCAATTGCTCTTTTTATGAAAAATGCTTCGAGCATTTCTCTATTTCCTTGTCTTTTATGCTTTCAATCAATACTGGCAATGCGTACTTCAGATGGTGCAGATAAACAAAAGCCTACTTGAGAATGTTACTGTTAGTCAATGGAATTGGAAACGTCGTTTACAAGAGAGTTGACTGGAATGGACGTAAACTATGCCGCCAGCGAAACTCATAATATGTGTCCGTTTTTGCTTTTTTGTGGAGTAAAATAAAAGTTTGCTAAAATATTTCTAGATCCAGTCTGTCTGGGCTTCGTCTGCTGTTTAAATTCCAAATCCACTCTGAATAGCTGTCTGTCAATTTTTCTGAAAACAATGTAGATCAATTTGTTCAAGAATTTGTTTAAAAAAGACAAGCGTCAACTATACTAAAAAATACTTCGAATGAAAACACGTTACAATGTTTTAAACTGTGCGTTTTAATAAAAACCATAGGCTTAACATTTTCTTCTGTGCACACTATCAAAAACTACTTGTACATATTTGGTTGTCACACGCATAATACCTTCTTGCTCGCGATGATGCCAACTTATGTACATGACAATCAGACTAAAAGTACGACCAAGAAATTTTTTTTCAGAAAAAAAAAATTCAACTGTTTGAGGAAAAAATAAAAGGATGTCGTGCTAATGTAATGGAATTGTGGAGCAAAATGGATGACTCCTGGACGAGTTTTTTCCCCTTCATCTGGATTTGGATCTCCGGTCAGCAGGAGCAAATATGATTGTACTAATGTGATGTACGTAAAGGGCACACGTAATAAAAAAACTCGACCACGGATTTAACACCAGATCACGCACACCATAAACATCAACGTCCATGATGATGATGCATCATCATCAGATATTTACGTAAAAAATGGGATGATGCACTATAAAAACAAGCTCACTTGGAGCGAGTACAGCAAACACACAGTACGTGTCCGGACCACATTACATTAATAAGAAATGAAATGGAAGCTAGTACTGGAAAAAGGAATCAATAGAATGAAACTGGCAGGAGTAATAGCAAACCTTTCCTCGTCTTTTTTATGCCCATGATGATTATTATTATCAGGAGTGACAGGCGAGTAATATCATGAAAGCATTATTTTTAGGGCTACCAACGTCCAACTGGAATATTTTCTATGTACATACATTAGACATATTTTCCCTTTGTTCTAGTGCCGGGTTGCGTGTTGTCGTAAAACAATGGTTCGTTCGAATGGAACTCTTGAGCTTGCATCTGAATCAGGTTTATGGGCATTCTGAAGAATTTAGTGGATATACGTCCTTTCTCGTCTTGTTACTTGCACAAAGTTGAGCATTTCAAAAAAGAAACGGGTAATTAAATAACACTAGGCACTTACCTGCTATAAAGTAAAGTCGGTGCATTATTCAAACTTAATTTTTCTTCTTGGCTTTCCAAGTTTATTAAGGGACTTTACATGAATAGTAATATTTTTTATAAACAACAAATAGATGAGCACGACGAATTAAATTTGATGAACAAATGTTTACGCTAAATATTTGAGGAAACTAAATAGCTTCAATTTTTCAGTCTCTGTTTTGCTCGTTTTCAACTGATTAAATTGATGGTACTCAGCTCCTCATCTCACAATCTCATCTGTCGGGGAGCCTTTCTCAGGAGTTCATTGTTTACAACGAAAAATGATGATGTCAGGAGAAAACCGTGTCCGTTCAGCATTTACTTCCCCTTCGTAATCCATTTAGTTTTTCCCATTATTGTCATCAGATCACTCATTCATATGGCACCCACACGGAGCAAAAAATTGAACTTGTTATATGGAAAAGAGTGAATTGTGCGTGCAATAGGTGGATGACATCGGAGAACACGATGCTTCTCAGAAAGTTGAATTGACAATGTATCGGAAACTGTTTTGAGTTTCTCTCTACTCAGATGATCATGCAGCTTCAGATAGTACAATCATTTTGCTAATGAAACAATTTTTCTGCTTATTTTGCTTTGCTTTTTAAAATGAAACTTGTTTTGACATGAACTCCTGAATAATTGAATCCTGAAGCCACAATATATTTTCCAAGAACCGTTATGTAAACTCATTAGCATTTTGTTGCTTTCACCAAGAAATCGTAGCAGCATTTAGGCTACCAAACGACTACTCATGTGTCAAAATAACGCAATGGAAATCGATACATTAATTCAATTTAGCTGCGCAGTTAGCCACCGAATCCGTTGGCCAACTTCACATAAAAACAACATCTTGGCAATTACGTTGTGAATCTGAAGAGATCACTTTACGAATCAACGACTTGCAACGAAATTTATTTAATTATAATCCTGTCTTCTTTATCATTCGTCATTCTGACCCTTCATGTTTTTCGTGTTTTGTTTCTTTCAACAGAACTATCAGCGATCAAGTTACAATCCAAAACAACTTGTTAACATTATTTCGATCAATACGTAATAAACTCCGGTCTCTGGCTCAGGTTAATTTTGAAAACAATAATAATATTCAATCACCACATTTTCCTACATGATTTCAATTACTGCAAATTGTAATTCAAGAAGGTGACACGATACCCCATCATCGTGTCATGTCGTGTAACCACCAAACACTTCATTTTTGTAGTGTACGTGGCAATAATATTTGACATAGTGGAGTCTACAGATCATAACTAGTATACCTGGGCAATTTTCGTATAGACTATGCATATAATATGGATCCTTTCCTTTCTTTCTCGATAGCATTAGTCCACTCAAAACTCACTACAACAACATCAGATATAACAATAATTCCATTGCGATTCCTTGCTTTGACCGTATTACGCATTTTGTGTAGCTGAGAAGGATTCAAACAGTGCAACAATGACACACGGTGATGACAAGATTAGCTTTATATCTTGGAGCAATCGCCAATAATCTTGTGAGTCAAGCACTACAATCTTCAGCCATAAATGTAATTTTTAATGTAACATTGTAGTTTCGTTTGCGGAAAAATGAACTGTATTATATATTCAGCTGAGTTGTGAGCAGGACCTGATCCAAAAGAATGTCCTTAGCCGGAATAGATTGTACTGTTGTAGTTGAAGATGAAAAATACATGAATATTTGACGATGGTGATCATGTCAAAAGATTACACACTGCGATTTTCTTGCTCCTCTGATCCTAAAGTAATTCAGCATTGAAAATCACTTCTCGAAGGGAAGAAGGTTGTTCACGCGTCATAGGCTAATCCATTTGCTGCATTATCTTCATCATCAATCAGTGAAATTCTATAAAAGCATTATTAAAATTTGGAGGAAATTGTAGCAACTTTTGCATGCATTTTCTTGATGCTCGTAAAAATGACGCTTTAATTCGTCTAAATGAGTTTGGGAGCGTTGCAAAGGTTTGTCAAGGTTGAAATTGCTCTTTGAAAATGTATCCACATGTGCACATCAATGAAGCATGCATTAGCACTTTACTTGCGGTAAAGGACAAGGAGGATTCGAAAGAGATTTTCTTAGAGAACTTATGTTACGTCAAGCACTTTTGATACCACTAAATACCCAAATAGCATTCACAAAGTGTTACCTGACTATCAGAAATAATAAAAGTTGAGGACAGTTTGTAATGGGAGTGCACGCCACAAGATTGTGTATGTTTTTTTTGTGTGTGACGAGAATGAAAGTGAAAAAGGTAAAGGTTCCATGTAATTGTAAATTATTGCTCTCCAAGTCTCCTCTCTAATTCGCCACAAATTGTCAATTAACCCCATCACAGTAGCCTCCAAGTTTTTTGATGATGAGATGGACTTCTTTGATATGCATTCCAATTATGACTCACGTACTCCAAAGACGCAGTTCGGTTAATGCAGCATAACAGAGTAACTAATTCTTTCGAATGTACAAAAAGTAGAAATGGGAAGAGGTGGTTTCACATTCCATCAAAAACGAGTTTAAAAAGGTCCCAGCATTAGTGGAGTTCCTGTCACCCGCCAATCTACACTTTATTTCTGTCTGTCACGGTGTGGGAGAATTTTTTGTGTGCACACATGATGGCTGTGTACTTGAGGTGCAGTTTTGCGGTAAGCGTGTAGATAAAGTGGCTAAAATAGTGGCTCAAACCTTAATTGTATAATACTGGTTTTGTGAACATGTTTACTTATGGATCATATTTAGCATAGGCTAAAAGAATATTATCCTACCTTTGTCCTCTAACACAAAAATACCAATTATGTACATTAGACGGAGGTTCAGTTTATTAAAAAAATATTACTTAATATTGCGCTTCAATTACATGCAACCACAGAATCCATACATAAATAAAGTTAAACTTGACACAGGCCCAGAAAAATACTTTCGATTTCAATATGCAACCCATCGCTTCGATAATAATAATAATATGATACCCAACTTAGGGCTGAACTTGCCACGCAAGATGCACTGTGCAGGTGTGGCCGCAAGAACTTTACATAAGCACGCAGGCACATCACAAATCCGTGACTTTTGGATATTAAGCACATATCACGTCGCCATGCAACTGTTGGAATTCATATTCTGACCGTTGTCAGTCTGCTAATTGCACGTTTTCTAAAAAAAAAATCAGCATAAAGGAGACCATGAGTTGTTTTATACATTTCAGCAGAGATATGGCGGGAGTTTTCTAATATTGTACAGTAAAATGAGACACTGCGTATTTGACCTGCACCAGGGCTACCAACTCTGTCATACTTGCATGTATTTTAATGATCAATAGATTAAAGATAAAAGAAGCACCTTCTTAAAAATACCCGTGAGAAAAATTTCGAAATATTTAGTACAGTTAGAAATGTTAGACTTTCGGATTCTGTATGTTAACTTTGAGATTCTAAAAACGGCCGATTTTTCGGAGCAATAACAAATTGGAACTATTCCAATTATTTAAAAAGTTATTTCCTACAATTTTTGCGCCACACATCATGCCAGGTGCTATAACATGGTCGACAACAATTGATTCTAACATGACTCTCTGACTGACGGCCAGAGGAATATTTAAGTGTGAAGAAGAGGAAACGTGCAACGAGTTTAACCTTCACCACTCCACACGAAAACTATGATTTCGTGTGTTTAATTTGTATGCATGCATACAAACAATGCTGAACTCATGAGAGCAACTGTGTCATTTATTTAATTTTAATAATAATTATGGTTGCAAGTTGATAGTTATTATTATTATCCCTATTATTACTGCATTAAACATGACTCGGATTATTAACAAGTCCAACAAGATCAGTGCAGTGGGGTGCACAATCGATACTCAAAATTTGCATGATTATAGTAGTAACCACGTCGTGAATTAAATGCTGTTGCAAAATTTGCATAAAAATTATATGCATATTGTATGTAGTTACATATTATATACAATTGACTCCACTGATTTCAATTAAAGATAACTCAAACATGCTGCCACGCTCTTCCTACA
>JAHZNF010003651.1:0-25376 GCA_027744215.1 Troglopedetes dispersus | reverse complement strand
GTGGAAAAGAAGATATCCGTTCCAGTTCGAAAAGCACGAACCCAACTCATGGCTCTCAGAAGAACAACAACAGAAGAGCACCACACTTTCAACTTTTTTTAAAAACAACTTTCACGCTACATAAATACTTGCTGCATGTATTTTACATGCTTTTCCATAAACAACAAACCTGGACGGGGAAAGTATTATGTTTTGGATTTAATGGATGCTTCATTTTCCAGCTGCTACCCGTTTTAGTGTCTTCTGTTTTTATCAAAAAGCTTTGTCAGGGAAAAACTTTCAAATTATTTTAAAGTAAAAAAAAATTCTTACTCAAATTTAGCGCCTGCTCTGCTGATTGAATGGGGTGTCTTGAAACGATTTCATACGCCAACATACGATAATAATGATAAATGGTATCAATTATTAATTATTGTAAGGAAATTGTTTCCACATCTCGGTTAGCTTGATCATTTCGAGGCTTATCATGGTCTCACGGATATTTTATAATTTTCATAATAAAGCATAATTAAATGCATATTTACGCTGGTATCATTGTAAATTAAATAGAAATCCTACTTTCTTTCGCTAAAAATTTTGATCCTTTCCGGCTTTACATATTTACTTGATAGCATTTCAAAAGTGGAATCTTTCACGTGTTTATTCCTCGCACTCTCCCATGCTTTTCTGGACACATGATATTTTTAGCGGGGGATTTTTACAGCAGCGTTCCTACATACATACGTGTCTTCTGTTCCACAATGAAAATTGTGTCCATTCACTCCTCTTCTGCAAATATTGTACCTGGTGCTCTTTGTTCCCGATTATTTTTTGAAGGTACACAACACACCGTGGCGACATTTTTGTAGCTGAGTGGTTGGCTGGTCATGAATTTGTTCTCTCGCAAAGTTTTTTTTACTCTCTCTTCTTCTTTTTTATTTACCGACATTGGCGCTCTTTAAGCGTACCTACCACCTCCCTTTTTTGTCTGCATGTTTCCTCCATACGTCTTCTTTCTTCTCTTGCAACCACATTTTTTATGTGTACCATACTGCATCAATTTATTATGTCTCCTTATTCTCTCTCCTTGCTATTCGCTCCTAGTCACGGCGATGATGATGACGACGATGCCGACAAGATTAGGTATAACATTGTGTCCATAATATGTACTACCACCTGAAGTTGTTGTCGTCCTTATTCTTACTCTGGTCGTTCCTTCCGCCACCGGTTCCTTCCATTTTTTCTAACCCTTTTTTACTTTCTCCATTTTTTCCTCTTGAAAAAAAAACAAATGATACAATACACGAAAAAATAGAGACCTTTTTCTCTCAAACTTTTCCTTCATGATAAAAGGCATGCCTTAAAACATTTCTTGGTAAAAATTGTATCCAGACACCTCTTTCCTTTTTCCACATATACATACTTACAGACATTTCCTCCTCCATTACTCCAACGAAAATTTTTTTGCGCACACGGTTAATATAGGAGAAGCTGGAAAGTAGTAAAGCGCGAAGCTATTACGTATTTTTGGCTCGAGTTTGAAGAAAAAGTCCATTTTAAAGAGGAAAGAGCACAAGCTCACTCGTATAGGTATGGTGGAAAGAATGGCACAGAGGATTCTTGCACGCGGCCATCTCGTGCTCTTTTCTCAAGCGCGAGAAAGGGAGAAAACGAGAAAAGATATGATCAGTACAACATTCTAGCACAAGTTTTCGCCTAATAGGAACACTTCTCCTCTTGCTCGCCTTTTGTATTATAAATGTACAACAGACCGGAACAGAAAATAAAATAACTATGGTGGTAGCATGCCTTTTGCCGGAGCACAGTACACACATAACATGCTCTATTACATATAATTTTTGGGTAATGTACAACATATACACATAAGCTTCTCCCTCCTTTCTTCCATAGTTTTCTCTTATCATTTTGCACTTTTCATTTTGGATGGAGTTGGACGGAGAGAGAGAGAGAGAGAGAAGAAAACGAGCTCGTTGCTATTCACTCTGGGTAGTCCCAAGTCCTGTTGTGAAAATGGCGTCTCTTTTACTTCAACTTTTTTTTCTTTACATGATTTTTTGTTCCAGATACCCGTGAGGAAAAAAAAGAAGCTTGTGAGTTGTGTGTGCATAGTTGTGTGTCAGTGCCAGCTCCAGAAAATATATAAAAGCTTTTTCTCTCTTCCCATCTCACTGCACACACATGAGTACCAGAACCACAGTTGTTGTTGCTTGCTACTGCTGCTGTGTACTCCATTCTTTTTTGAGTTTCCCTTTTTTTTTCTTTGCTCGGCATGCATCAGAGAAAGGAAAGAGAAGTCTGCTGCTGGTCTCATCATTTTCTTCACTTTGCGAAAAAAAGACTCTCCGGAATTTCTGATGATGACGATGACGAACATGATGACCCTGGTCGACAAAGTAAAAAAAATACATAACCAGAAGGTGGATGTGTCCATAATACAAAAATATTCATGCATGCTTCTTTTTTATATATGTACATATATTTGTTAGTTGGAATGAAAGTAAAATAGTATTCTTATTTTTTTCTCGAGAATACTTTCTTCAGTGAAAATATGGAAGTTCGATGTGAATCTAAAATTGCGAAAAAAATCTGTATGCATGTACATTTGATGAGGGAAGGGATTATATTACTCCATTTTTTTGGTCTTCTGTGTGTCCACAAATAAGGGAAGTAGGGAATGATCTAAGTAAAAGATTGTATGTGACCCGATTTTCAACACAAAAAAAGTCTTCTCCATATACTTGTCCACATCAGGTTCACATACTCTTCAGAAGCTGAATACACACACACTCACAATTTCATCCTCGCAAACGAAGCTTGAGTATGTGTGTCTATGTCACTTGATTCTATTTTTTAAATTCCTTCTGGAGCAAGACAATTTTTTTTCGTGAACCAAGACAAAAGAAGAAAGAAGAGAGATGGAAAACATAATATTCACATGTTCTTATTTATTATTGACATGTAAGTAGGAATACCATTCCAGGTAGGTATGTTCAGAATTCGGAGCATTTTTTTTCTTCCCTTTCAGCTGAGAACGTGGGATGCATACATGAATGCATTTCATTCATCTAAGCATGTCCTGAGAAGCAAAAAATATAAGCAGGAGCATATAGTCACTGGGTAATATTTTATGAATGCTGTCTTCTTCCTTAAAAAATGAAGGAAGCTTTTAGAAGATAAGTAAATCAAATATATTAGATCCTCCATATTTTTCCCTTTCTACCTTTACACAGAAGGTAAAAAAATATTTCGAGCTAAAAATAGGGAATGAATTTGTTAAAGAAAAAATGAGTGAAGAACCATATGCATTTTTTCTCCTGCGTTTTAGTCCTTCTGACGTGGAAACTCAGGTTTTATTGATGATGCGAAAAAAGTGGAGGAAAAAATGGACACACAAGAGTTCCTCACTGTGCGCATATGTTGGAGAAAAGTTATCTATGTAGGTAACAAGTGCAACCTTATTTTTCTCAAAAGTAAAAGAATTTTCATTTTCATTTTTTTTTGTCAAATCCAGAAAATGTGGTGCTGGAAATGAATGTGTGTGTGTCTACAAAACTCATATTGCGTAGCACTTCCATTTTTGTATAGAGTTGCTTCACAGCCCCCCGAAAAAGGGAAAAATGGAGCTGGAAGCCTGGAGGAAACAGGAGAATGACTTAAATAGGGTAAAAAAGTGAGTAGTAACGGAAAAAATGAGGAGAATGCCGGGAGTAAGTTTTAAAAAAAACCTTCTTTTTACTTCTTCAGAAGAAGCAGTTTCAACACTGGCAATTTTTTTCAGTTATTCTATTACATTTCTGAATCCTACACTGGCCATTTTCCTTCTTTTTTTCTAATGGAATTCAAGGGAGCAAAGTGAAGGAGTTTTTTTTTGCAGAACACGCATCCCATCACACACATGTGAAAAAATATACTTTTTTATTTCTGCTTCATTCTATCTCCAGAGACTTGTCTTTTTTGGAGACGAAACACATTCGTAGACAGTTTTCAGAGGAAAAGAAAACGTAGGAAAAAATATTTTCCCATTTGGATTTTTTCTTCAAAATCAATAAATATTTTCCTTCTTTGGGAAAAAAAGAACCCAAGTCAGATGTGTGAAACTTGGGCTGTAAAAAATTTCAATTCCTGTCACAAATAAATGTCCTTTATGATACATATCCACATATATGCACACCGTACGTGGTCTACATAGTGGTTATCATATAATACATAAAGAATAAAAGGAGAAAAGATAAGAATTACTCAGAAATATCAATTCGAAAAAATTGAGAAATTATAATTTCCCATTTTTTAACTTCTCATTATTGACCTGTCATGTTCAACGTTCCCGCGAAAGAACATAAAAGATAAAAACACCAACATAAAAGTAAACAATGTATTTGTGTCTGGCATAAAAATAGTGACAGTGCGAAATAGAAAATGGGCTCAATGTTCTCCCAGAGACCCATCAAAAAGTACATTAATACACGTTACTGCATCCATGGAGGTTTTGGGCATAAAAATATTTTCGGCTCGTCGATCACCCGTCATCCTTCACTGACTTTTTGCTATAAAAGGAGCGGAGAACAATGTTCCATTTCCGATTTTCATAGCTTTTTATTATGTGTACACACTCTGGAAAAAAGTACCGGCCGGAGCTCGTGTTAGAAAAGTATCATCACGAGAACCCTATAGATAGCTTATCAAGAAAAGATCAGAAATGGAGTCTTGAGAGGAGGGGGAAAATTGCACTTTCTCCGGTTTCCCGAGTTCGATAAAGACGATAAAAAAATAAAATTCGCTGAAACGAAAATCTTTTGATGACTCCTCGGCGAAATGGGCAGGATGTGTCTTTTATTTGATGGTCCACCAATCCTTTAAATTGGTACGTAGTACTTTAGAAAGAGAGAAAAAGTAAGAGTTTCAATCGCATCTTATTGCACGAAGACTTCCACTTTTACTCATCCGAAATTATTGAACCAGTGACACAATTGACTATTACACGTGGATATAAGCGGTATTCCAAACTGCTTCAGACTCTATTATTTTCCTTGAGCAAACGGGTCATTCCATTTTTGCTGAATTACTGAAGTAAAAAAGATAATCCAGCGTCAAAAGTGGGTTGACTTCTATACCACAGCAAATATTTTGTCAGCCAAACTCATCGAGAACCCACTCTCTGATATTTCTTTTCTCAGATCAGTTTGTAATACAGGATAAGCACAAATTAAATATTAAAAATACTAAAATTACAAAATTTAAGCATCATTAGAATAAGAAATTTATGGAACATTAGCAATGTCTTATTTTGGTTCCTATATTTTAATTTTGGTACATAAAGTTTATTCGAGAGGAAAAGTTGTTTGTTTTCAATCAAGGATCGCAATCTTCTTAACATTCTATTAAATCATGCAATCGCATCCGATTAGCAAACAAATTCCAAAGTTTGGAAAGAGTAAGACCTAAAGTTTGCTTTGTTTCAGAAAATAACATTTTTCTACATTGAAGTACGACTCCTGCCAGGAAGCCGGAAATTTTCATAAATATCTTTCTTACAGTCTACAGCATATTTTTTTAAAAATGATGATGATGGAGATCATCATTGCAAGCAGCATGTAACAGTTGCGAAATGAAACAGTTCACGAATCATTGCCGAACTTGCTATACTACATTTTTGCATGAAAAATCTGAAAGACATTTTGCAAGAAAAGGAACTCACTTCCGTTATATTCTTATGATAAATGTACACGTCCATTTATATTCATTCTACTGATAGTCTGGTAGGATATTAAAGTTTTTTAGATATCTTGTGCTTCAACGCGAATATAAAAAGTTGAACTGAGGAACTACTCTACAAATAATGGAACATTTCGTTTCAGATGAAAATGTAAAAAAATATTACAATATTGTATGAAGACCATGTTTATTTATTATCTTCCCATTTAAAAATTCAGACAATTTATTTCTCATATAACCCATTCCTCCGCTCAAAACTCGTCCCGCCTTACACATTACACATTGAAGTTTTTATGCAAAAAGATTCACAAACGGAGAAACTCGATGTGAAGGACCTTTTGACTGAAAACGCATTATATCTTTGTACATTTTTAATGTGCACAACTCCATTTCTTTTCTTTTGTGAACAAGTTAACATTTGCACATGATAGATTCCAGTCCAACAAGCCAGAATGCCAAGTAATAAAAAATGAAATTGGTTTGTTACAATTTCTTCATAGAAGGTTTAATGCTTGAGTCTGCTGAGTCGAGTGAAACTACAGAAAAAAGGAAGGGCAGTGACTTGATTTTTTATGGTTTTGGACTTTTGGAACAGCGTTGAAAAAATGTTCATGTCTTTATTCCAGACTCGGTCATTATAAATGCATACCTTGCCAGATGCAACATGAAACATAAATTTTGGAGCAACATGTAGGTATATGCATTTTTTTTATTTCTTACTATCAGTGAATAAATCCATATTCATGCGACATTTGATAATATATTACCTGAGTGATTAGACGTGACGATGTCGCGTCGCTGCAGCGAATGTTGTCTGTGGACAATTATTTCTGGCTCAGCTATTATTTTTGTGTGTACATACTCTACACTCCTGCTTTGCTGCTCAGCTTCTCGCAAAAAATAATTATTTTTCTGATGCTAATGAAAGTTCACAGTCGTTGAGTTTCGCACAACCCTTGCTGATTTTTTTTTGGATTTCAGTGGAAGAAGAAGTTGAGCATTCGCGGTGATATGTTCACTACATTTTTGTGTGCTCTAAGTGTAAAAATGCATGCACACATCCATCATTATTCCCGGTAAAAATTGTGGACATGTTTCCATTTACCTGCTTCCAATTACATTCCTTCGTCTGCGACGCACGACACGGAAGAACACATGTAGCTCCCGGTACAAAAAGCGACTTTACCAACCAATGATATAATGTTTCCATTATTGGTATTATAATCTGAGAAGCAAATGTACATATCTTGGGTCGGAGTAGAAAGTGCAGTTGCGTGCGCCTCCGAAAAAAAACATTTTGTACATTTTCCCGGTATGCTATATTTTTTATTTTTTTGCTCCCATCGCCATCAACATCAATTTTATTATCATCATATAAAAAACTTTATACTTGGCTGCATGTGTGTGCATAATATGAAAGTTACATGTGCACAATTTCCACACATAAAAAAGTATAATGGTGCACTTCTTCATTTATTTTTGGGTAGATGAATGCCTGACAAAAAAGTTCTTTTTACAAACGATGAACAAAATGGATAAGGGAAAATGAGTTACCAATATTTAATGACTTTACTATTACTACTTTATATGGAAATTATGATGGTGAGATATGGTCGCTCAGTCAGTCAACTCCGCCATTTTCTCTTTGCGTGCGCACTCCTGCAGTCATTACGAGAAAATTTGTATGGAAACCTTATCATTATCGCTACCTACTTGAGAGAAACTCACATATATTTTTTTCCATTTTTTTGCTACATGGATCCATAAAAAGTTTATGTATGCGAACATTTTAGTCTAGACTAAAAGTGAAAAGTTCAGATAGGAAGAGAAATTTAATTTTTTGTGTATAGAAATTGGGGAATGGAATATGAGTAGGAACAAAATGTGCGTGAGTATGAACTCATTTAAGTAAATAAAATAAAAGGCTAGCGTCGAGAAAGTTGAATCTAGTTCAGTGGTATTGAATCACATTTATTTGTGTAATGAGAACCAACGGAGAGCACAACGATATTCCCTTAAAAATTATATAATATTTTCTTATCATTTTGTGGAAAAATAGCGGAAGAGCGTGTGGGAATTTAATTCTCCCCTTTTTTTGATGTATTAGTCAAACCGATGAAAGTCAAATAATTATTTTTTGGAATTTTCTTTTCCTTTTTTTTTGTTTTAACCGAGAATGAGTTTTTTGTAGACTGAATTTTTGCCTTTGAACCAAATGGTATTGTTTCGTGACGGCAAGGTTATGTGTGGGAGTGCACATGTGCCAGAAAAGATCACTTCTGGGAAATTTAAAGAGTCAACAAAAACCCCAAATTGAGGAAATCGCTATTCCTGCACTGCAGTCATAATAGTTTTTTTTACATCAGCTTCGGTCAGGCTGCGATTTAGGTCTTGTTTTAAAACCACCAATTTGGATTCATAAACCAGATAAATATAGGTTCCTGCCTCCAATTTTCTCTTGCTTGTGTGTGCTAATTTATACACGCCTATTTTCCCTTTCCCTTGGTTCTTAATTTGAAAGTGTGCATTAATAATTATTGTCGGTTTTACCTTTGGTTACTCGCCTAAATTTTGATTGGACCAAGTAAAATGCAATAAAGTTTGTTTAGATCGCTTTTGAGCTGCAAATGATCGAATTGATCTGTTCAATTTATAATTTAATCGTGTTTCCAATCTGAACCTTCAATTCCTAAATGTTCTATTTTAAAGTCAGAAAGAAAAAAAATGTGCAGGCAATTTACAAAAAGCAGTTCAGCTGTCATACATGTAACCATAGTCAAACCTTAGCTGTAGTTGAGTGAAAGTAGAGTTCTGAGTACTAAAATCAGTACCTAGTTTACTAACTAATCATCTCGTAAAATAAGAGCAAGAATCCCAGGATTCGAGGACAAGATTAATACTGCTCTGATAGTTTGATTTTTTAGATGCAAGGACAATTCTATTTTATATCACGCGTGATGGCCAAAATGAAATGCATTTTTTGGAATATTAACAAAAGCTGCTGCCAACACTTTGATTTTTTTTCAAGTCAGAAGTGTACAGGTGACATGGGTCGAAAGTCAAATGAGTGAAGTCAAAAGCTCAACAAGAACATACCAACTGAAAACATCAGCTATGAAAGGTCTCCCTAGTTTTCCCCGCATGTATAGTGTTAGAAAAATAATGTCCGCCTTTTTACTCTTTTCCCCCAATCTCTGGTTTTTTCCCCTTTCATTCATTCAAGTAAATTATAGGCTTTTATTGACATGACTCCGTGATTTAGCACCGCTTTTGGCTCCTGCTGAATAAAAGTAGGTAGATAACCAGTCCGAAAAATAAAAAGGAAATATTCATGCAAGGCTAAAACCACCATTATTATTTTCCCTGCTCCGCTGCTTCTCCCATTATTACCAAAGCATACACGAAGAAGGAGGTAGGTGGAGGAGGACACACACACCACTAAATAGTCTCGTGCGCTCTTTTCCTTCCAAAAAGAAAGGAAAACTTTCCTGGTCTAGAATGAAAGATCGTCGAGTGGAGCTTTTTTGTGTATATGCACACAATATTTTTTATATTATTATTCTCACGATTTTCGCTTCTCTGCGCTTCCATTCATTTTGGAAGCGGTTGATTAGAATGGAATTTATGGGAAATGTGTGGCGGCAGTGGTCGCTGGTGGCTTTTGGCGGCTCTGGCTTGACTCTCATTTCTTTCTCTCTTCTCAGTAGTTATTCCAGCAATATTGCTCACTCTTCGTTTTTTCTCGTTCTTTGTTTGTTTTTGTCAATGAAAATGATCGTCAGGGAAAAAGGAGCCCAGGGCCGATATGACATCGACTGTATTCAGCTGTGAGGTTGTGACAAGCTTGAACAAAAAAACTGGTTATTTTGTTTGTTTAAACGATAAAATAATTTACTTTCTCCGTCATCCTCAGATTTCGTCCAAAAAACGAAAGTGATTAATTAATAAGTTCGTTTGTTTTTGGAGGACGTTACGGAGCAGTGATATTTTGGGTGTTTTAGCTGAAATTGATTATCAATATTTCCCTTTTTCTGCGGTCGGAAAAGTCTGCTTTTGGGTAAATGTATATACTCCGTTTTTTGTAATGCTCCAAAATCTCAACCGTGTGGTAAAATTATTGAACAGGGAGGATCGACTTGGAAAAAATATGATGCTTTTTGGCGACGATGAGGTAATATGTCTGAACGGCGTGTTTATTTAGGCGTATAGCAAACCAAAATAATGTTGTGATGAGCGATTTTATATGCGGACTGTTTTATAATCGTGCAGCTTTTCTGGGATTTATAAGCAAAAGCATCAGGGTAGAAAGTCCTTCAGCGACAAAAATAGAAATAGTGGAAGGTAATAGAAAGGGTAGAATTTAGTTGAATTTACCTTGTTGGGAAAATCACCCAAGAGAAGGACAGAAGAAAAGTAGAATTTGCAAGGAAACTACCTATTATGATTGAAACAGTTTCATGCCTAAATATCCCTCTCGTTAGAACATCACGCTATGACTTGCATAGATACAAAGTCATCAATAAAAGGAGTTTCTAAATACTCAATAAGTAAAGAATACTACTAATAAAATATGTGAGATTAACCTTCATCAGTGCAAAATGTAAATGCCAGAGATGTATATTCCAGGTACTATCATTTTGATAACTTTAATATCTTGCATGTCAACAATGGATGACATGAAAGAACATTGGTAAAAAAAATATTTGTCAAAGTAATATTGTTCAAGCTATCAAATTGGTCATAAAACTTGGTGATCGGTCCGATCACGGAAAGAACCGCTCTGAATGTCAGAAATTTACTTAAAAACTAGGTGAGGGTTTTTAAACATCGTGACGAGATACCTAACTTACCTAACTAGTAATCAGTCTATATTTTTAACAATTTGTACCAGAAAGCTCAATTTACAGTTGAGAAGATTTGTGGGACCGACCGAAATAACATTACAATATGAAAATTGTTTTCTTATTTTGAACAATGATTCCATGAAAAAAAAGAAACTTATAAACTGACCACCCCTACATTCAATTCAAATTGTGTACACTATCGGTTTCCAAAACATTCAATGCGTTCGTCAGTTTTCTCACTACTTTTCCTAACCACAATCAATAAGCTACTTGGTTCAGGCCAGTTATTCAGGTATTTCCGTCTGCTACATTTAATGTTCGTAATATGCAATGTATATTCACAAATATTTACAAAACAAACCACACATACGTACATGAAAACTCTTTAGCAGAAGTTGAAATGAAATACAATTTATTGTTACTGCAAGAATTTGATCTGTCAATCATCTCTGCAGGAGTTAGACAAGCAACGCTCAATGAAGAATTTCTGTGGTCATTACATTTTTAAAAAGCATAACATGAAAACTGTAGGAAGGGTCTCTTCAACTACTGCATATATTCGAGAAGGTTTAGCAGCTTACTTCTAATCGATAATTTCATTGTGCATTATTTTGTAAAAAGATGTGTCACTAATGTCGTACACGATTTAGAGGTAAATGCTTAACATGAAAATGGTTCAGTCGAATCATTTCAAAATTGGAACTCCCAGAGCTAACAGATATTTTGTTCCTTTCTTGAATTATGCACTGAAAGATTTATATAATGAGCGCCAGGCGAGCGCATCCCGATGCTCAGCTGGAGCAGTGGGCAAGACGGATTTGGAATCCCGTAACGCCTAAGCAAGTAATACCACGTGTGACAGTGGTTCATAGTGACAATCGAGAAAGTTCTGACGTTTTGTGCCCGAAATGCAAGAAGGTATTTTGGAAAGCATCTCCGAAGACCCGGAAGGAAAGTAAGGCGCCTGCCGAAGTTCGCAGTGCTCTAGCGTACTACTTGGATTTCATGTACAAGATACACCTTACTTCTTACAAGGAAAATTTGGAGGACCATAAAGTATACAAAATTATTCACAAGGTAAACTGAAGAACTAAGCATAAGAACAAATAACCAAAATTCTTATAATTACTCATTTTTGGCTACATAGAGGATATTTAGATTTATTAATAAATAAAAGTACAAGCTTTCATCTGCTCTCCAAGCCTCTACCAAAATTCTTGTTATAATGTTATAATTTCTAATTTTCCGAAATAAATTCTTGTAACATAAAATAAATAATATGTTCGCAGGTATCGTACGGAATTTTCACTTCCCTTTGCGTGACCTTTGCGGTGAGAGTAGCGAAGACATTCATTTTGAGATTTCTGGCATCCGATGGAGATATGGGGCGGCTCATTGCTTGTGCCTATTTCACTACCCAAGGAATTATGGTTACGTATTTCACATACTTTATGTCATCCAACACAGAGCTGTTAAATGAATTGTTAGCGTCCGTTCGTGTTACCGCAAAAGATGACGTCACCAGGAAAGAACAAACACGAGTAAGCATAATAAATTAGCGACAATATTGAATGAAATAGGCACTGTTGAACGATAATAAAATCATTACTAACGATTAAGTTCCTTTAATTTGCAGCAAAATAAAATCACAGGGGCAGCTGTTGCAGTAACGGCCGTTGCACTCGTTTTGATTTCTCAGCTATTCGGTTTCCACATCTTTAAGAAATCGTGGTCCTTCGCCAATTTTGTTGGGTACCAATCGTTCATTGCAAGATCATCTGTACTTGTATGGAGTCCCACCAATTATCTGAATCAAACAAGGGAAATCTGGAATGAATACTCCTCCGACATTTCAATAGGATCAATTATTGTTGGACTGCCTGTAGCAGCGATGAACTTCTGTGGCTGGATTCAAGAATCCATGCTCCATAACTTTGTATTATTGACAGCTCTGTCAATGTACAAGCACATTTCAAATTTCGTGGGTCATCTCCAGGATGTTGCAATTGGCCGAGATGAGAAATGGAAACTTTACCAGGAAGCAAAATCTCGTACGGAGAAGATAAATAGGCCCCTGTCAATTCTTCTGCCCCTCATGCATCTCTACAATACCCTGCTAGTAGCACACTTTCTCCTGGACGGGCTAGAGAAAAGTAAGTATTTTGGCACCATGACACTCGGACTGAAGGTCGCGAAGATATTCTACCTGTACTACACGGCATCGGGAATATCGTGTCAGGTATTATTTGCATCACGCAGCATTAATAATGTTGAAACACTGGCGTTATTTATCCTAACACTGATTTACAGAACTCGGCGGTGCAAGATTGGATACAGGAGTATGGAACTGAAAGCGCAGACGGAAGATCACCCGAGAAGAATGCTGCTACTACTCTTCTTCTTCTTCATAATGCAGACCGTCAACCACTGGGATTGGGAAAGAATGAATTCTTTATTGACCAAGCGTTTTTGTTGAAGGTAATACCATCATTTATAGTTCGCATTTCATTATCTCAAAATTACAACTTCATTTCCATTTTATAGTTCTGCGGTACTGTTTTTACCGTTTTCATGATCCTGGCGGAATCCCGGGGTGGCTAGCAACATCTTGCACAATCACCAACGTCATCATTAATATTAACCACATTGTAATTTGTGTAAACCAAACCCACATCTACACTAATAATTCTTTGGCAGATTTTACATATAGTCAATATATCATAAAATAAAGCGAAGAAATAATGATTATTTTAAGTTTTACAGAAGTTAAACAAACCTAGATTTAGTGTTATCTATTTAAAATTCCATTTTACGTCACCTGATAAACTACGCATTGATGCGGACACGCGTCATATGTAACCTTGAATAGAATAATATTGCTGATTGTTAATCATAATCAACTTACTAATAAATGTTATATCGGAAGTAATAAAAAATTAACAATCACTATTATGTGCCAGTGTAAAATTTTATTGATCAAATGCAAACATTGTGTCACCGAATTATTAAAGGTATTTGTCATTAGCTGTACCCAGGAAATTTTTTTGTGCTATCACGTATGAGATAATACATCTAAGGTTTCTCATAGAACATTTTGCATCGTACACTGCCAAAAAAACGTCCCGACACTACCAATAAAATAGCAAAGGGCGTCAAAGTTATCACAAGAAGACCTGCGCGCAAGTCTGCCAAAAGTATATGCTGAAATGGATTTATTAAAATTCGTGTACTTCATTTCTATAATTATGCTAGGATTTCTGGTGGTCAACGGAAAAAAGGAGACTGCCAAGGTGCGTGGAACTAACTTCGATGAGATCATTCTAATTTCCATTGGCTTCATTTTACGTTTGCATTTTGCTCTAGACAAATGGGGGTGGGAAGAGAAAAGAAACCGGAGGAGAGTTTGCCGATGGCCATCCTGGAAACTAGCAACGACATTAAAGTATGTCACATGTGATATTTAATTTCATTTTCTTGACACAGTACTAGTTTCAAAAAATTTAGAACTTTATTTCGAACGAACTTATTTTTATTTTTTTTCATTGTGGGCATTGCAGAAGATAATTTAAATAATTAATTTGCAACAAGTACAGGGCATTTCATAAAAACCTATAACCTTTACCATGGCGTCTTATGAGGAAAAACGTAAATCTCTCATTTACACGCCTATGTAAAAAAGTGGATTTTGCTCATTTACGTTCTGTGTTAAAAATCGGAATATCGTATATAACTAGTATATATTGCAAGAATGAGATCGGATACGACAAAGCATGTACGACGTTTTTACAGGGTGCTTTTAAAATGTATTTTCAAATGTTTAGCCACAACGTCGTGGGTAAGCAGCTGTTTCGCATCGCCTTACACACTTCGAAATCATTATGCGCATCATTACTATCAAGTTTAAGTCAATTAAACAATTTTTCAATTCTATTTGAAAATTTTATTTGATCAATTTTGTCAGTTATTAGGCGTATGGCATAATGTCGCCGGCTAGATGGTAGTTATATCATATCCAGCCGGATGGTATAGCCATTTAAGTTAATTTAGCCAATGAGTGTTTTGGTATTTTATTATTTATTGCAAGTTGTTAATTAATCTTGAAGTTATTTATTTATCACAAGATTGTAAAAAATTGCAGTTTGTCAATCGTGTTAAAAATATTTAAAAGAACAGCTTGTTAATTTTAAATCGTGTATGACATCTGTAGCTTTCATTTTTTAGTATCATGTTTTCTGTTTAGACTGATTATATATATTAAGCTTATATTAAGCCCCTGACTTCTTTGTAAAATTCCGATTTTTAACACAGAGCGTAATTAAACAAAATCCACTATTTTACGCAGGCGTGTAAATGAGAGATTTTCGTTTTTTCCAGAAAACGCCGTGGTAAAGCGTTATAGCTTTTTATGAAATCTCCTGTACAACCTTTCTCATTTCGTTTGGTCTCTGCACACACTAATCACAATGGTAGGGTTGTAAAAATTATTTTTTAAATATTCATTGTGACTTTGTAAAAGGGGTGTGTTCCTTGTATACTCACCCGTAAAGAGATCACAGATCTGGGGAAATTCAAATTCATACTTTACGTTCAACTTTACTTCGTTCTTGTGTGTAATATTGCATATATTTCCTTGTTTCTGTAATGATTTTTCAGTAGAAAGAACGGGAATCGCAGGAGTGCTGTACGCAGGACTATTTCACACTACGGGTTTCGACTACAACCATTCTGTAAGCTTGTCGGAAAGAATATATTTTTGTTGAATCATTTTCATTTATAACTTTCAAGAAATTAAAGCTAAATGGCATAAATTTGCAGAAAAATTTAGGAGCAGCGCGGTAGATAGATTCCACAACAGTTAGATTCACTCAAACATTCAATTTCTTTGGCGCAATTTCAGTTTCCATTTTTCGATTTTAGTTTAATAATATTATTTTGTGAACTAAACATCGTCTCAACTTTCAGCTACATCCTGTCGATTAACTCATTTCATTTCAATGTTACATTTTCACTTTTCAGAACTTAATACCAATACATTTAAAAATTGCAATAAAAACGTGATTCGGCCATTTATGTAAACCATTAAATGTTGTTGACTCCCAGTTTTCATTAACAGTTTGTCATTATAAACTCACAAAAATTGTAAGATCTTGCAAAAATCAATCTGCACGACCCTAAAAAAGTAATTAGGCATCATCCAGGAACAACTTATAAACTGCGGAAAATATGGAACCATTTGACATTCTGGCTGCAGGTATAAAGCCAATGTTATGCACAACTTTTTTCCTTAATATTATTTTTACAGCCAACTTAACCTTTTGCTTTTCTTTTACCTTCGTTAATAAAAACTGGCAGTAAGGACCATTCCTAGGTAAGAAGACGAAGATGAAAATGGTTCATTCGACACATTAATCGTTTTCTGCACATTTCAATATTACAAGCGCTACATTATAGGTGTAACAACTGGTAAATTCCATGTCTATATTTTTTACGAGCACATGGTGTAATGGCACACTCACTCAATCCAATAACATTGTGCGTGTACACCACCGGAATCCAGGGAGAAATGCGCTCGTTTCGCCACTCATCTCGTAAAATATTAAAGAGCAGAAAAATACTGGGGAAGCGGACTCGTTTTCTATTATTATTGCTTGTTTCCCTGCGTCGTTTTTTGCACACGGGCCAAAAATAAAAAGTACAAGGTAAAAAATAATATTGTACAAAATATAATTTTATTGTTTAAGTTTGAGCACAATTTATGACTACCTTCTTTTTCCACTTTTGAAGCCACACTCCTAGGAAGAAAAATGCAGATAAAATGATATTTTATTTACGCAACCTTAGTATTGGAAAAAACAAACGGTATTAAATCTATGGGAACCCTCGCATATATTTTTACTATTCTGCGTAGCACATTCGCCATAAAATATCTATTTTTGCGGGTGGTTGACTACTGTGTTTGGCTATTGTTCCGAGGCATAAATAGTAATAAGCATGAATGCACGTTCGCTTTTATGACGGTGACGCGTGATATGCATGGCTGCATAAAAAAGGAGTATATGGTTATTTTCTCTTTTAGTGGTCCGTGAAAAAGTGTGTGTGCAAAATGAAAACAAGGATATGTGGGTGGAACAAAAGACAAGGTTGATGAGATTACCCTTGTGTGATGAAGTTATTCTGAAAAACACTTATTTTTATGGGGACATTTTTCCGGAGGCAAAAAATTGAGCCTTTAAGCATCCATGGGAAATATCAATATCAATTGTGTTCCCATAAACATCATCACTGTGGCTGTCCTCGTTCAGTATAATTGTTTATGCGACGTGATTGATCGTAACAATTATTATCGTAAAAGCCGGGGATTTTCCCGTGCCACCAATAAAAGTATATTGGAATTGTGAATTCTTTGGCATGGGAAGTGGATGCATTAAATGAATGGTACATTATAAACAAAAGTTTCACTTTAATTATTTTTTATTTATGCAATGATCATTTTTACGAACAAATCTACAATCTTCTCTTCTCAGTTATATGTTTTACCATTGTAGTTACAATAATTAAAAGTTTTGTTTACAATTACTTTTCTTGATGATCAAAATTAGGTGTTATCAGTAACAGTACGTGTTTTTTGTAAACTTGTATTTTAAATTTAATTTTGTAATCATAACAGTACAGATATAATATGGTAGCGATTTACGAGTACAATAGTTTCCAAAAAATTCTTAGAAGGTTATTCATAAAACAGGTTACATAGTATTTTTTTTGTAACTCCTCATCTCAATAATAAAAGTTGGTGACATGTTTCTATATTTTTTCAACGGTTTTTTCTTAAGCCGGAAGTTTCATTTTCCTCCACTTTTAAATAACACTTACACAAAAATTACAAGTTTACATGTTAGCTTTCTTGGTTAAGATCTACACACATGAGAAACAATTGTTGATGAACTAGTTACAAGATAAGCTACTCATAACGACAATGATTATAATTATCTTTTCGAAACACGCTATGTTATTGTTACAAGCACTATAATTATTATTCCCGTAAACGTTAAAAAATACACTGAGAATATCTGACGAATTAGTTAAGTCCTAGTAGCTGCATATATGATTAACACTTTTTATTTAGCAAAAAACACCTCAATGAACTCTTTTTCTTTTGCACACAGCAATAATCATAAAATCTTACTGATTGAAAATGCCATAAAAAGGAGGTGATCATTGTCATCATAGATATTAATGGGTGTAAAACCTTGCATTAATTAATTCAATTAGAAAAAGAATCATTTCCAAAAATCTGATCTCATCTGAGTTATAATTAAGTACGTTGATTAGCTATCAAGTAAAAAACCAAGCATACTCAATCAATCAATCATCATCACGACGCTTTTATCTTTTTGCATAAAAAACATCAACACTTTTGTTTTATAAATTTGTTTCCAGCTGATTTAGTACAATTTACTTTGCATTTAAAAAATCAGGAATAGTATATCTGTACTTTTAGTTTACCGAAATATGCGTATACTGACTCTGACTGCTCAGCTGAATAAATTGCAAAAAGTTTTTTTTTGCTACAATTATATTTATTTATGTTTGAGATCGCTAAAATCATTGTGAGAACAATGCACACTGCTTAAAATATTCTTTCTTTTTTGTAACGGTACAAATCTACTCAGCTAAGGTCTGTTTTTTATATAAACATTCAAAAGAAACAAATAACAAAAACTTGTTCACGCATACGTTTCCTTTTTTGCTACACTCAAAACTACAGCCTCTCTGCTTTCTTTTTTTAAAATACGCTAATATTATTTTTTATTGTGTATTTTTTGTATATTTTCAGAACATGGCTTAGCTAACTATCTTCATCAAAAAATTCTCTTTTTTTTGCTTGCTGATCGACAGCAAGATTTTTTTCTTGTTTCTTGTAAGCTAAGTTTAAATAGCTAATTTAAATATTGTATAACAATTACCGTATAATAATTATGATAATAAAGTTTTATCGCTTTTTCGCTTTATTTGATTTTTTTTCAGATAAGGTACAGAATTCTTTCTTCTAGCGTTTTCCCACATGTTTTTCTCGATGACGTGTTCAAAAACCAAAACTACTCTCTTATCATCATCATTAGGTCAATGTTAAAGCTATAGTAAAATAGTGATAAATAATGATATATTTTTCTTCCGCTCCATCCTTTCCTTTCTCCACTTGCCGTGTCCTTCAACAAATCTAAACTAGTTCCTAAACCTTCTAACCAATTTCGTTTCTTGCTACTACAAAATCCTGCTCCTTTAGTATTTATTACCTACCTTCTTTTTAACATCTTCCTTTTTTTAGAAAGAACAAGAATCTTGTGTGTCAGTATAATTCTTTCCCAGGATTTATTTCTCTTTTTTTATTTGTAACAACGGTTATTTTCTTTTCACACACACACACAGGGAGAAAAAAAATAGTGTGGGAAAGTTGGCCACATTTTCGTATATGTATTTTTCTCATGTTCATGACCTCCTTTTTCTCCTTGACTTTTCTCGCAAAATTTATCATGAAAACACAACAAGACTAAAGACCCACCTTGCCCTCTTCCATCACGGTTAAGTATTTTAGTATACCTATTTAACTTCCTTTTCAAGTGTCGTGCGCTTTATTTTCTTTTTTAAAAAACGTATCATTATTAGTAACTATTTTACACGAGGAGTTTTTTACACGCGAAAGTAAATTAGTGGGGTAAATGTGTTGCATTTGGAATGTTCCAGGAAAAATACAACTTTGAAAAAAAAGAACGCTCGGAGAGAGTTATATATTGTACCTATAAATTATTTTCTGGAGAGAATAATAAAAAACACGGAATCTGAATATTTTGTGTAAATGCGTATTTATGTGTAAAAACCAGTTATGTAACACACGCTAAAAATTTATTATTCACCGTAACAGCAATTATGTACATTTGCACTGCACAAAGCACACGCACGCACATTTCTCGAGGTTATATAATTCACCCCAAAAATACGTGTGCACAACTCAAAATTCATTTTATTTGCGTAACATGAAATGATGGAGTCTTAACATGCTTACTTTGATACGTATGGAAAGCACCTAGAAAATAGTCAAGCACGATAACCTAGATTATAATTGCGAAATTTGTGCTCCTTAATTATACCTTTTTTGGAGATAATCAAACTGCAAAATGGAATTCACACGTACGTACATATGTTACCTTCAAAAATACAATTTGGAAATATGTTCCATGTAATACGCACATAACTTACCTAAAATGAGGATATTGCGTAGGTAAGAACTTGACTCGTCTTGACTTTCCTTTCACATAATATTATCTACATTTAGCGCAACTCCATTTATATGAATCCTGACTGGGACACCAAAGAGAAGGAAATGAAGCCATAATTCTGTTTCGATCCCGCTTCCTCCCGTTTTTTATACCTGACAAGCATGATTTCCTTTTTACCTTCCTTTCCACCTTTCCTCCTCAATTGTTGCTGCGACCAAAAATGAAAATGTATGTTTTCCGTTTCACCTTTTCAAAGAAAAGTTGTTTTAAACGAGACACGAAAAAAGAAGACGTTTCGTCTGGGTCAGCCACTTACGTTTTCTCGTCATAATATATATTTTTAAACACAGAGCAAAAAGAAGATCCACTGGAAAATCCTCAGAGGTGCTTGCATCCATTTTTCACATTTAAGTAAAGAATTCCCGCAAGAGAGAAAGTGGTTTTTCGACGTCACTACAAATTAGATCTTTTTAGTTGAGAAAGTAAGACGAAAAAGCAGAAGGTAAACTGCGGATCCTCCAGAGTGGGAATAGCCTTCTCCTTTTTGAAAGGAAAAGGGAGCAGTTGTCCGGAAATTAAGACCCACTTAAAGTGCACCATTTTGTGTAACCGCGCGATGTACACTAGTACATACTTTACTTCAATCATGCTCCGCATCATGAAATACTGTTTGTGATTCTACCACTACTAACCTTTTACTTTTTTTATTTTGGTGGAGCAAAATGTGAACCAAAAGAGTCTCCTGAGTTAACTTTCATTTTAAGTTTCGAACAAACATTTTGAGGAGCATCCCACCTCCAAAAAATAACGGAGTCCAGGGTTGCTTTTGGCTCTACAAAATAATTCTTGCTTTTGGTGTGCATTGCCTGCCTTCGTGCAGTTTTTTTTGTCAGAAAAAAATATTTAAAATGGAAAAGTTCATAGATTTTTTTAAAAAGGATGTGCTCCTCATCCCACTCATCTTCTCAACCAAACAAGGAAAGTTTATTTTTGAGTGAATGATATGATATTCTGTCTGTCGACATGTTCCAGAGGAAAAACAGGAAAACACACTTTTCTTTCCAGCGCATCGAGCTTGGTTTTCTCCGCGAGAGGAATTATTTTACATTTTGCAACTGTTGTTTTTACTCTTCCAGGCTTACACGCCCTCCTTTTATGGGTATATTTTTTAGGGGAGCGGGAAACGGGAAAAGGGAAGTGTTTTACGCTCTTCGGATGATCATAATAAATATTATGTTGTTTTTTTGGGGGAACAACTTAAAAAAGGAAATTTCACTGTTACATATAACACATATATAGGTATGTATTTTTTGTATACCAATAATATTTATGGATCCGTGCACATAAAAGGATAAAAAAAATCTTTTTTTTATTCCTAGACACTTTCCCTCACACAAAAGTTTTTTTTCTGTGAAAAATGTTTTTGCGTGTACACATCTTCCCCGGGACTAAATTGCACAACAAAAGGAATGCTCGAGCTCGCACAGCTGAGAGGAGACAAAAAAAAACTTGAGCCACACACAAACACACAATTTTCATCTAATACTTTACTTCATTCTCTGTGTCTGCGTGCTTCACCGCTGGATTTCTTTTTTTTTCCTGACACATCGCCCGCTCCAAAAATTATATAAATAGTATAAGAAAATACTTTGCATATTATGCTCCATCCCATTTCTGTGGAGCATGGTGCCATTAATACAGGATGGATTCGACTCTTTTGCATATTTTATCAAGCTTGAAGAAAAAAGAGCGATGGTACCAGCAGGAGAAAACCAGAGGAAGCCTTTCTCTCGGTTTTTCTGAATGCAAGAAAAACTTTTGAAGCTTTCTGTTGTGTTCCCAGTTTTTGCCCTGCTTAATCAAGAGAAAGAAGAAAGGAGGAGTGTGTACATATATTATGATTATCTTATTTTTGTTGGTAAAGTTTGAGGGAAAAAGGGAAAACAGCAGGGAGCAGGTTCACCTTTGGTGGTAAATAAAATCGCGAAGGGTATAGTGATGGAAATGGAGATAAGATAAACTGGTTTGTTTAGAGATAAAAGAGCCATGTGGTTAGTTTCTATATTTTTGTGGTAGTGGTGCCAGATTTTGATTTTCAGGTTGGTAGTTTATTAGATAATGAAGGTGTGTGTGTATGTGTTATGCATCAAGAAACCTCATTTGCATATCTAGACACAGCAATCGTAACCTGCTATATGGAACAATTTATTTTCTTTCAGAAGACAAAAAGAGAAATATGGTGGTGATGAGTAAGCAATATGATTGTGTCCATTATTTTTCTGCAGACCTGAGCATAAAGAAGAACTAGAGTGAATAATCTTTTGGGTTGATGGGACTGGGAGATTAATGCGAACAAAAAATATGGAGCGTGCTACAGAAAAGAGATAACACTGATCGATAAAAGCAGCACACAACAGACAATTTTTGCTTAGAAATCATTAAACTGAATCGAACCATCTAATCTGATTAGTCTCCAGTGGAAAATTATTTCCACGAGAATTGTCTTGTTTATTACGTCAGCTTCCAACTAAAAAAGAAAGGAAATGGACACACACACAACTCTGCAAACCCATATTACGCAACGTGGCCACATTCTAGCAGCCAGAAAATGTGCGTGTGAATGGCGTGCTTTTTCCTCCTCATTTTCATCTTCCTCATTTTGAACATTTAACATAATTGTCGCAACAGGAAAGGAACAGAAAAAAACACTATGTAAACACACTATAGTAGACACACATTTCATTTCCTCATCACGAAAGCCCAAGAAAAAGCAGACACGTAAACCGAACCAAAAATAGAGAAGAAAAAGTAAAAGAAAAACCTGCTTATCCGGTAATGCTCCAGGCTACATTACCATTTCCCTACTAATCCTGATTTGATGACAGAGTCTAACCAAAACACGGGATAAGAGGAGGACGAAAAGAAAGGAAGAAAATTAAATTCTGTGAGAATAAAAAGGAAAAAGAGAGTCTCTTTTTTCTTGCATATTATCTTACTCGTGTCTCCTCCAAAATACTCTCCGGCTTGGGTAAACTAATACGCACACAGCCGGAGAGAAAATGGAGCAGTTGTTACCAGCGCGTTATTTAATGACACTTTTTTTCTCTCTCCCTCCATCTCAACTGTGTACTTTAATCCTGGAAAGAAAAAGAAAGCGAGAGAGATGCTTTTACTCCTTTTCTTTTTTCTGCAGACTCCTTGAATCCACTTGTGCTTTTTCCAGACATAAAATGAAAATTTTCCCTGGCTGTGTTATTTTTTGCACACACATAAACTCACACAGCAGCTTCCCTTTCTTCTCACAACTTTTTTTTCTGGTGTTGTCTCTTGTTTTGTAGTGTTTTTGTCGCGTCCGTTCTTCCTGATTAATCATGGGAGTTTGGGCAAAGACAAGAGAAAAGGCGATCTTGTTGTGTTTTTTTGTTCACACAGCCATTCATTTTCGTTGCAGCGCGAACAGGAAAGTGGTTCGCCTTTTGCATGGAGATAAGTTTTTCTAGGGGAGAAAAAAGGGAACAATGTTTTGGGTTATTTATATACACGGTTAGTTCTTATTATGGACACAGTTGTACTACATAGAAGAAAGGCATAATAAAATGAATAAAGAGATGAGAAACAGTGGTATTATTACCTTTGGAGGTGACCAAGAAGCTGGTCAAAAATATAAAGTGGAGAAAGTTTATGTTCACAGTTGTATAGTTTTTTGTTTCGGTACAGAACTTTTTCAGTGTGTCATTTGCAAGTGAGAATGAGGATTTCGCGAATTGAAATGAAATGGAGAGCACAAAGTAGTGGGAAAGCGAGAAAGAAGAAACAAGAAAAAGTTCTTCTTGGCTTTTCTTTTAATAAAATAAATGAATGGGGAAACATTCTCTGGAAGCATGTAATTATCTTGGCAAGCATGAATTAACTTTTTCTCTCGTGTGATACGTATGAGAAGCAAGGGAGCTTGAACAAATATATTATACGCTTTCTCTTGAACAAGAGGTCATTTTGCAAGGATAATATTTATTTTTGCACACAATGAAACAAAATAAAGCTCGTTTCCGTGTAACCTTTTTTTTTAAATGGAAACATAAAAAAGTTCTTGTGCACACAATAAAATCTTTTTGGTACACATGCATCATGAGATGACGTAGTTAAAGGGCAACTAAAAAAATTGCAACACTATAATTACATATTTTGTGCATATAAGAAATCTTCTCTGTATGATTTATACATTAATAAAAGGACAGAATCGTTAAAATTTCTGGAGAATGGGAAACCATGAATGAGTTTAGAGCATGAACAAAAAAAACGGTAATAGTTCCATCAACCTTTCATTTCAACAACATCCTCCTCTCTCATGTAACAAAATTCAGTTGAAATAATCGTGCTCCACATTTTTTTTCACAAAATCTATATTAAATAATGGAAATACTCTAATGGCCACTATTTATATTCGTAGATGGAATAAAAACAAGTAGGTGGTAGGCCAGAGTGTTCCAAAATTGTGCGCACATACTTTTACTCTCCGGTTTTTCTTATTCAGGGTGCATCCCATGCAACTCACCAGGGCAAGCATTGAAGTTGTGCAAATATTTTTAAAATTTACAAAATATGAAACTCTTATTTCCCTTTTTCACCGAAACATTTTAAACATTCAGAAATTACTTGGTCTGAAATCTATCAAATTATTGCCTCACACTACACTGGTAACAATGCAAACGGTGGCATTGTCCCACAGAAAAAGTGATGGCACCTCGAGTGTTCACCAAGTCAGGTTTGAGCTCGCCTATAATGGCGGTGGTAAAAGCCTGAAGGAAGGAAGGAAACGGGGAATATAAATTGACGTCAATGGAGGTAGCAACAGCGAACCAGTTAGAGCCACCAAGCTTCTGCCTTATTTTCTAATATTCTCTCTTGTGTTACTTACTATACTGGCTTTCTCCTCAGTTTTCAGATTCTTCATAGTCGAGCTGTTTCTGGTTCTCTGTACTATTATTTTTTTGTTTTTTGGCCTAGATAATTTTTTTGGTGCACACAACAGGAGTACAGTAGTATTTGCTGGAATGAACTCCAGAAAAAGAGGAAAGGCAGAAAAAAACATGTGAGTGCATTGCCAACAGAATATGGCACTAGAAAGGGATCTGGGTAATAAATATACGTGTTATATTGCAATAAACAACTCTATCGCATGTGAACACAAGAAAAAAATAAAGAAAGGGGTTATTAAAGACTTTTATTCTGTTTTGTTGCAATTGCTCAGATTTGAGTTCGTGAATGGTGGTAGGAAGCTTTGTATTATTTAATGCTGTAGCTGAGCTGTAATATGCTTACATTTCAGGATTTTTGAGAATTTACAAGTATTTGGATTTCATGAATAAGGTGAATGTGGCAAATTCTGAAAGTTGCAAGGCTCACTACATACACAGGTTATGTGATACTATGCACAACCCACGCAATAATAACAACAACAATAATATATGTCAAGTAAATGTTTAGGATAAAATGCAAATGTCATATTAGTTCTTGATTACTCGTGTGCTCTTCGTCTCTATTTCTC
>JAHZNF010003650.1:0-16497 GCA_027744215.1 Troglopedetes dispersus | reverse complement strand
TGGAAGACCTAAATTGGCGGTGCACAGAGGTGATATACTTTAACGTGAGATTTTAAACTGCACGTGGTTTTCATAATAATCTCTGACATCTTATCTGGTTTCTGCAGCAGTGGTAAATACCTGGACGCAATTAATTTGGAATTCAGAGATGAATGAATGAAAATTTGGGGGATGTGAGCTGCTTGCTGGCTTAATTGTTAAGGATAAGAACTTGATGCTTTGCCATTTGCAATTTATTAGGAAAAGAATGCAGATACGAGCATGAGATTAATCAATCAATTCTTTATGGCTTTCCCCAATCAAATTAAATTTTCCATTCAGAGTTTAATTGAGCTTGAATTAAGTTTGCTTTTTAAAGGCATGTGATTGTCCAATATTCAGCATCAAGTTTCATTCATTAGATTTTTTATCTTGCATTATTACTACTACGTTCATTATATATCCAACTCATACTTGGAAGGATCCATTCATTCTTTCAAATATAGAAAATAATAATAATAACAATAGAAAAGGACTGAAATGAATGTTAATCAAGGATGAGTGCAAGCCCTGCTTCAAAATGTGCATCCTTTACGGGCACAGATTACCGTGGAACTTGTTTCAAATAATAATAACAATAAATAGGTAAAAAAAAATCCTGGATTGGTTTATTCTGTAATCTTCACAGAGGAGTTTCGTTTCCAGCCCGCTAGTTTTGGATTCATTACGGTTGCTTTACAACACGAGCGTATGTACTTTTAAGGTGAAAATTTGATTGAAACTGATAAAAATGTTTTCTACAAATTAAATAAATTCCTTGAGAGTCCATTCATGCGTACAAATGCGGCAGAAATCAGGTTCCATCGGATTCGAGTGAAACAACTGTGATGCGAAAGATTTTCTAACGAGAACGAAATGAATGGATAGGTACACTCTTAATGAAACGTTGTTGTAACCAGAGACGTGTGTGCAATTTAAAATTTCACCCTTAAATCACCAGCTATCGCTGCAACATTGCAATAATTTAATCATAGTTATCCTGTCAGCTCCCGTCATACAGTTTTTTCCCTTATCTTGAGCAGGGATGTTATTTCAGAGTGGGGAATCCTGTTTTTTTACTAAAAAGGTTTTTATCTTGACCAAAGGCATATTATTGAATTGTCATTTGGCTTCAAAATTCTCCGGAAACACTTTGTCTTTAAATTCACTTTTTTTAAACAGAAAGCATACTGAATATCAAAGCAAGAACTAAAGGATATTTTTTTTCAAATTTATTCCTTGTATTTCAATTCCAGTCACTTGTATTACTCGACTAATGGATCGTGTTGCACACGTCGAGCAAAACAGGAGAGAAAAAAGAACAGGTGGTCTATCATGTTTCATTAAATGACTTGCTCGTGCACCTGATTAACAACATCAGAACCGGATGGTATTTATAAGAGTACGCAGCATGTACCAATGTTCAACATGGTAGATGTAAAACCAGAAACTTTTCCCGATCAGGTATTACACTCTTTACAGGATGAGAGACAGAAAAAAAACCAAGGAGCTGGGCTGCGGAACCGTAAATTGTGAAAAGCAATAAAAAAAAATTTCCGAAGCAAAAAAATGCAGTTGCTCGTGCATTTCTATAGAGTCTAATGAGTTTTATGACACTGACATTGCTTACACATTCCCACAATCATTCCTGTATTGTCACGACTGCTGTCCCAAATAATTGGTATTTATAAGAGTACGCAGCATGTACCAATGTTCAACATGGTAGATGTAAAACCAGAAACTTTTCCCGATCAGGTATTACACTCTTTACAGCAGGATGAGAGACAGAAAAAAACCAAGGAGCTGGGCTGTGGAACCGTAAATTGTGAAAAGCAATAAAAAAAATTTCCGAAGCAAAAAAATGCAGTTGCTCGTGCATTTCTATAGAATCTAATGAGTTTTATGACACTGACATTGCTTACACATTCCCACAATCATTCCTGTATTGTCACGACTGCTGTCCCAAATAAATGAACCTTTTTTTGGCGATGATGATAACTGGTACTTGCTGCGGAACCAATAAAAAATTGTTATCTTCTCACACTGAGAATCAATCTCGCCAACATGAAAAAATTTGACCAATAATCGGGAAATAATCCTGACTTTAATATGACTCCGAATGATTTTTTTATTTATTGTGAAACCACATTTACAAATTGTACCGCGGCAGCTTAAAGAATATAGGCAATTCATATAGGTAACTATGAAATAACGTGATATGAAGTGATATAAGGTCTCCATTAAAATTCCACACATGGTAGTTTCGAGTTTTTTTTTCGCATAGATATTAAGAAATTAATTACTTTTCCACATGGTGAACTCTGCTCACATCTTACGAAGCCGCTTTAGTTGGTTAAATTGTGCAAAAAAAGGTTATCTCCTGAGCGCATTTATGCATACTTATGCATTTTTAGGAAAGTTGTAAGAAAAGCATTCCTCCCATCTACATGTTATCTCCTCCTCCTTAAAAAAACTGGAAAGATAAAACCTTTTTTTAATAGTTTTTCTATGTGGACAGATTGGTCATGTTTTATGAAACCGACCAAGTCATCAGCTTCACGAGACGAAATAAACAATAAATTTAATGTTTCCTTTAATTTCCTTTAGAATCGCCTTGGAGAAGTGTTCAGGCACCATCTCAACTTTGCTAAATGAATGTAAATGATCAGCAATGAAGGGGAATCTCACACGTGCACATGATGAATTGCACACAAACAAACAACAATTATGGACTCCCTGAACGATGTTATTTCTCCTTTACACAAATTTTGTTTCCTCTGCATAAATCGTAGATTCATTTTTTTTTGCAGGAAAGTATGTCCACGGAAAACCACCTCATCTTTTAGGCATAACGATGTGACCTTAATGGCTCTATAGAGTCTTTTTGTGCGCAGAGGGGTGGTGTTCACAAGAATGTAATTGTGATGTGATTAGTGTTCATTTCATTACACTCCCATTGTATTCCCATTGCATTCACGTCTTGCAGAAAGCAAGTCCCCAAAAAAATATTCCTCCTCGCAATATTTTTCCCAGAAGCGCAATATTGTGATTATCATATTTTGATTAGTATTACATTTCATTTGTAGACTTGACTCCAGCAATTACTCCTCAAGTTAAACCGAAGGAAATGTGAATGGATAAAAAAGAAGAAGAAATGAATACTATGATGATGACCATGATCGCATTGGTATTATTATTGTGAGCAGGGCTCGGATGTGAATGATGTGGCATAAAAGCAAGAATGGAGAATTTGGCCACACAAAAAAAGAAGCGGACGGAAACACGTTATTATTACGTACACACAAAGTATTACAACTTTTTTTTCACATTCATGTCTGCACAGACACTACTATGTACATAGTTTGGTGTAAAGGGTGAAGTAGCAGTGGATGAATAAAAGACCTATGAAAAAAAATTTCTATGAATATTGTAGTAGCTTGCTGTAGAGATACGGTGTGCATGGTAAAACATAATAATCATCAGACAACATTTTTTGATCAGGTAGATCATACAAAGGAGGAGAGAAAGAGAGCAGGATAAAAAAATCATCTTTGTGCATAGGAAAGTTATAAAGGAAGAAAAAAGATGCTTTTTGGAGATAGATAGACTGGATCTTTCTTACCTCTGCGATTTCCTTGCCTTTTACTATGCAACACGTATAATACACGGGCCTATCCCATGGGATAATATTTGACAAAGTTAGCTCACTCTTTTCTTCTCACACAGCCCGCTTGCGTCCGGAACACAGCTAGAATATTTTCCAAGGTGGTTGTCTGCATTCCCCATCCTTATTCTACCCACCCACCCACCACCGAAAAAACTTGGCGAGGAGAGGAGGGAAAAAAAGGGTGAAGAAAAATGTTGAAAGTTTTGAGTGGAAACCAGAGTGAAAATGAATTAGTAGAGTGCATAGATAAGGAAAAATCGCCTGAACAGATTTCCCGTTTTGCATGAGATACGTTGAAGTCCTCCGGTTTTGCACTTTTTGGGTTGTAACAGAGAATTCGAAAGTGGGATGGTGATAATAAGAAAGAAGGGAAGATGAGGAAGGTGGAGAATAATTTTTTACGGCTCACGACAACAACGAACATGTTGGAATTTTCGCCTGAAAATGAAACAGCCAGAAGGTCATAATGAAGGAAATAGAATTGCATGGGGTTAGCACGTTATGATAATGAATGAGTATCTCGCAGATGAGATGAGACACTTGAATGCTAGCTGGCTGCTACATATGTATATGTTCCATGAAAGAACAAGTTGTATTTTTGCACGCTCCACCTCAACAAGAAAAATTTAATCAAAGATTTATATAAATATTTTATGGGCTTACTCGTTTCCCGTGTCTCGGTGGACGAGACAGGAGGAGAAGTGGAAGACAAATTAGGTTGAGAATTACAGCTCAAGCTTTGGAATAGTAATAGCAACATAAAAAAAGAAAGGTACCGTCTGTCTCCTCGTCTAGTGATAAGTTAATTATCTTGTCACAAATGACCAGGTTTGTAGGAGAAGGTATTGATGCGTCTGGGGAGACCTACACAATTTGCTAAATGTGTAAATATTTGATTGACTGCGTAGAATTGAGTGTGGAGGACTTGTCTGGGATCCATCCGCATAAAAAGTCTTGTTTACTTGTGCTACCTACACGCACTTGGCATTGTCACGCGCACGGTTACGAGGAGAATGAAAGGAGGATACTAATTAGATGGATAACCACGCAACCACGCAGTTGGCTCCGTCAAATGTAGGATGGAATTCAGAATGCAGTCATTTACTTATTGATTCAATATAAATGGTGCACGCCAATATGTGACAATTGGGCGGATCATGATTCTTAGGTATACAAATTCAAAATGCGGAACGAACATAGAAAAAATAGTATAGAACAAAAGTGGCACAATCGGAACCAAATTTAAAGTATGTACTGATCTTGAGAAAATTTGATGTGGAGTCTCCAAGGTGGAGATGATGCCAAGCAGTTTAATCTCGCTAAAACTCCATTATCTTTACTTATAATAGAAACGATTTTTTTTCGCAAAGAGGAGAATACTACGATGATGTGTGATCAAGATGGTGTGTAAATTGGTTAGTAAATTACGGAAAAGAACTGAATCTTAAATGAATCCAGTCTTGCCGCGAGAGACTAGAAAAACGGTAGCAAGCAAACGGTAGCTCCACTCCTGTGTGGTGACCGCACTAAAAAAGCCACTTGAAGGATCTTTATGTCTGCAGAAAATTATATGCAATCATGCATATGCAACATTGGCGGGTCATGAGTACTAACTAACTAAACTTACCACACATTTTCAAGCGAAAACAAATTCTCTCAGACTACAACAGAACTTGTTGGCTCATCTCTGTCTCTTACTGAACCATGTTTTCTTGGTTTCTCCTTTTTTTTCTTCATTTGCTTCGTATCATTTTGGCAGCACAGGAAATGTTGTTGTTGTGGTGAGGTGGCGAAGATGCTCTGTTCATATCGTTTGTGATCATCAGTGCCACTTCTTCTGTTTCTCGAGAGAGAATACCACTTGTACGGTTGCCACAGCCCACAAAACCATATAAAGACAATGGCCACAATTGATACAAATATTTATGTTGCGGTAATTATATATATGGTTAGGTAATATTGTTCTGCGCTCTCCCTCACTCATCCCATTATTCCTAATGGGAGGTTGTAAGCTTTCTTAGTTGCTTTCCACTTTATTATTTACTGAATTGTCCGCACAACTGGGCACGACGTGAAGAAGGCTTGTTTGTCCTCCAATTAATACCGGAATTCCAGAGCAAAAAAACAAACGCGTATGATACACCATTTCGTATGTGCACAAGAAAGCAGAAACGACGAAGATGCTCTGTTTGTGCAACTTATTTAATGCCCAGAGTGGAAGAGGTCAAATGATCATTTTCAAATGCATCGAGTTGTTGAAGAGTGACATGAGATATATTGTTATTATCCTTGTGTATGTATGGTGCAGGCAATAAATGTAGTGCAATACTAATGCGTGGACATGTAGCCTGCAATGATTTGCTTTTTTATTTCCCTATTCTGAGGAGAACCAGAAATCAAATAATAAAATTTGGTAATTTTTGATTTACTTAAGAATTGAAATGGTTGGTGGGCAGGTCTTCTCTTTTATTGTCGTCATCATACATTTTTTGTAAAAAAATGTATGGTCGTACGTTTTTTTGTTATCACAAGAAACAGTGTTCATTTTCCTTTACTATTCTATGTGCTTGTCTGCTCAAACAAAAGAAGGATTTTTTTTTTGAAATGTTGCAAATGATTTATTTGCCCATAACTGGCTTGCACTTTAATCAATAAATAAGCGCGTCCTTCCTACGCTTACACATGAGTTTAAGAAAACCTGGAGGTTTGCCTCAAATTGAACATAAGAAACACGTACGCTTTGCATACAAGTTGCCGTGAATTTGTTCTTTAAAAAATAATGTGTTTTCATCAACGATTGTATTACTATTCCATTTTGAATGTGGTGAATAACAAATCTGTGATGCAACGAGCCACACATACAATCCATGGTAATTAAATCATGCACACTTGGCACACATCAAGCTTTTTTGTATATTTTCAAGTTGCTCTCTCTTCCTTAAAAAAACTAAGCAAAAAAAGCTTTTTAAAATGTCATTAAGTTTTCCCATTGATATTTGAGCTCAAATAAAGTCTGCTTATTGCATTATTGCACATAATGTACTTATTTAGACGGAGTCGGAAACAAAAGCTGTATTCAAATGAAGGAATGAATGTCGTGCTCTCTGTAAATGTGCATCCAACCCACCTTTTTTGTTTTCAAAGCAATTGATTTGAATTGCAAAACAAATTCATGGAATATCCCATCAGACACGTATTCAGGGTGGTGTAAAAGCAGCCTTTTACTGTTGCTTTTCATTGTTAAGTGGAATTATCTACCTTTAATACGACACACATCAAGCTAGAAACATTTTTTGTGACTGTGATTTGTAAAACTTCCTTGATCTCCACTCAATGATGTGTCATACTAATAACTTCTTTAATTTTCGTAAGTTTAACGTTGTGACTGTGAAAATTCACCTGTCGCCACTACTGTGATATGATAAATATTTTCAAACCTTCGGCACTTGCCTTATCTATATAAGGCAAAACGTGGTTGTCTTTATCTGAAACCAGTACGAGTTCCTTTGAAGACGGATGCACATTAGGACTTGATTGACGACTGTCCGAATTTCTAGGAAATGACATTAATGACAAATCACGTGTGAAACTGGTTATAACAATGGGAAACAATAATTGTATTGGTTTTCTTGAGAAGCTGCTCCTAATCATAATCCATAATGGTGCGAGCTGCTCCCCATTATTTCACAGAATGCCACGATTTCGCTACCAAATAAGAGCATAAACTAGCTTATATCAAGGATTTTGTAATGTCGCATTCCTTCAGATAAAACATTTATGCAGAAGTGTGGGTGTTCACACGAGTTTGGTGTGTTCCGGAAGGTGCTGCTCCTTTCTACAGTTTATAATCAAAAGAATTTATGTAGGTAGCGGATTGTAAACTTTTAAGATATGAGTGGAAAGGCGACAACAACGTCAACACTATAATTATTTCTAAAACGACTTCAAAAGAATGCAACTTTTAATATATTAATTTTAGCAGTATAGCCCTAAATGATATTTTAGAAGAGTGTTTGCAGCGCCGGACTCACTACTGATACTTTTTTCATTAAAAATCGTGAAACGTGAAAAAGGAAATGTTTTTTTTGCAGCTTGCACAATCAATAAGGCGGATTTCTGGAGAGCTGTGGCTACACTTCTAAAACTTTGTTGTTGCCTTCATCTTGGCATATTTGTGCGGAAAAATAATCTACCGTAATGTTCCTTCATGTTGCTACATACACAGCTCTATAGGAATGGTTCATCTGATTATAGCAAGATTTTTTTTAGAGTTCAACTTTCTTTATTTAAAAAGTACGTGGGACTGTCTGCTTTTTTATTATTACATCTCATAATTTCTTTTTGCGCCAAAATGATATGTGCAGTTCCGAGTAAGAACAGAACAGAAAAAAACTTGGAAAAGCCACAATGGCCAATTTTCTCTTGCTCCTTCCAAAAAAATTATCGCACATTTAGGAAACTCAAGCCAAGTATAAAAAGGGAAAGTGAAAAAAACAGAACTCTCTTCCACAAAAGAAAATTCTTTTTTTTTGTCGCCTGTGCGTATATAATGTAAATACATGTGAGCATTGTCTGGCCAAACATCTGCAATGTTATATTAACGAGGGAGTTTTACTCGGATCCACTTGGCACTTACAATGCTGACTGGGAGATATTTTGATGATGAGAAACGTTGCACATACGACCATCTTAAATGCTACATAATAATCGTATTAGTACACACACAAGGAATCATCTATTATTGTTCGGGTGCGGGTGCGCGCCTCCGTATTTATGGCGCACTGGCCTGCGAGGAGCAGCCAACGCATTCCGTCCGAAATTTCCTTTTTTTATGTGAATAGAAGTAGACACACAAAAAGTCATAATTTCTTCGACGTGCTTGCCGCGTGTGTTTTTAACAGCTCGCGTGAAGTAATCAACCAGTTTTTATGATCGAGATTCCAGCAGCTTATAAGACGTATTTTTTTCTAACTAATACATGAAAAAGGAAGAAAGAAAAGAAAAAAATGCTATTTGCTAATATGAAAATCCCTGTGCGCGTTTAATTTGATTTGATTTTTTCTGAAAAAAAAACACGAGGTGGTACATATTTACAAAATGGCTCGTTGCATTTCACGCTGTTACATCTAATATGACCGGGCTGTCCTCGTATCCAATGTGTGCACACGCACTCCGAGTGCATCATTCATCTTTTTGTGTGGGTGGTCTACTTCCACACGTTAACGATAACATGCGTTGGTGTCGTTGGGAAGAATAGATTCTTCTCTCGAAGAGGAAAAAATGAAAAAAGAGAAAGTGCATAAATCTCTGCCATTTTACGACAATCATCGGTTGCATTGGGGACAGAGTAATGAATCATAACGTGCTTCTTAATTGGCTCAAAGGGGTGTAAATTGATTAACAATGATGATGAGATGATGTGCAGTAGCATTCGTTCATACTAAAAAAGTTTATAGTGACCACAAAACCGCAATACCTATCATAGTCGTTTTGCAGAGAGTGACAATAAATTATTGAAATGTTGCGTGGACACAAGTGCAAACAAGGAATTTTATCTTTTTAATCTCAATTTTGTTACAAGTTGGGGCAATGTGAAGACGAATTAGTGTATCCTTAGTAAATATTCTCGACTTATTATTATGATGCATCAACGGTGTTGTAATACGAGACACGTTTCTATCAGAGTTGGATGGATTTCTGGAAGTTGTTCTCAAGTCGTGCTTATTTACTCCGCGGTTGTATCCTCTTTCGCCGTCCAAGTCCATTTAATAGAATCTGGCTGTAGCGCTTCACTGTACACTGTACGTTCCTGTTTAGGCGACTTGTCAAGTGTAGCTCTTGCTGCTCACGACAGCATAAACCGGATGGTTTTGTGGTTTCCGGAGTTCTGCCCGGGATTAGCGACATTCGTGTTTCAGTCGGCTGCAACGATACACATGCCGGCCTTGGAATGAAGTAGTTTCCTGTTGGTACACTTTCAAGTCAACAAGTTGTGTGGAAGAAATTTGTAAAAAATATGAGAAAATTTATGCAGCAATTCATGCCGCATTTCATATCCAATTTCGTCATTTCCATGCCACAAGTAGCAATCTACTGGAAGTTATTATGCGATTCTCTATCTGAGAATATGGGGAATTATAGATTTGGCTTTTTGATTAGCTTTCCAATGTCTTCTTATTTTGTTGGAGAAAATTGATACTGGAATCGTGTCGCCGTAGAATGTACGTCTTGACAGAGCCGACATGAGGTTTAATAAGAAAATTATAAAAAATCTCGGCAATATAATTTCATAATCAGGCATGATTTTTGATTGGTTTGGGGACAGGACAACGTGATGCAAGCGTGGTTAGAGGAGTACTGGGATCTAACGTACTTCCTTCACTGTTTTTTTAAATAAAATTTATTGGATTGGAAATTGAACCGCGGTTTATGATTTATGACATATGACTATATTCCTGTATCAATTTGTACTTTTGCAATGAACTAAATTTCTCATTATGTATAAATAATCAAGTTGGTTCTACTTTTTACTATGGTTGTTTTGTGTACATTTTTAACCTAGGGCGTTCTACTTATAATTGGATTTTTTTCGTGTGATTTTTGCAGAGACTTGAGCAACAATCATCTGAGTGCCATTAGGAAGAGATCACTTTTGGGGCCGACGTCGCTCAAGTCCTTGTAAGATTATCCCTTTTTGATATACACTGCATTGATACTAAGGATATGCCGTCCAAATTGTGTAAATAAAATTGTATTTGTTGCATTTTTATTTTCAGAATATTGGATCACAACCAGATAACATGTATCGACGAAGCTGCCATAAGATCACTTAAAGATTTAGAAATCCTGTAGGTGCACCTTGTGAAAGCTTATTCTTCCATTTCCAGATCAACAAAAATTCTCACAAAGGAAACAAATTTGAAAAAAATATGATTATCTCTGTTTCCAGCGTCCTGGACCACAACAACCTCACGTCACTTCAGCGAGACACGTTCGAGGGATTGACGAAGCTGAAGCACTTGACGCTTGGCGACAATCCATTGATTTGTGACTGCCACCTCGCCTGGCTCTCCGGCTGGCTGAAGAACACTCCGCGAACGACCTCTCACGCGAGATGTAACTCTCCATATCATCTGAGGGACAAGACCGTGGACGAAGTCACCGAATCCGAATTCAAATGTGCAGGTAATTGACAGGAAAATTGTTCGTGTCCGTTTCAACATCAACAGTCAGAAATGTCTTTCCCATTATCCCCCAAAAGTAAATGTGAAAAACATGGCTTGTCATAGCTTTAATGGCGAACGACTTGTCAAATGCAGAGGGACTTGTGGAGAAGCCCAACGAAAATTATATTCTTTCAATTCGATATCCCTAAAAAAGTAAACAGCAGGGCTGTTGAAAACATGTAATCATAATACCAGGAAAACATAACAACCTCTCGGAGCTCCTTCTTCAAAATTCCAATTCATAAAATAATGTTTTGTCCTGCACCACATGATTTCGCTTTCGATCGGGGGAAAAACACTCATTGGTTTACCAGAATTTTGTGCGTCGTCCCCTCCTCGAATTTCAGTCTGGTGGACGATTATTGTTGAATCAAGAATTTGATCCCAATGGCGTGGTCATGAGAGGAAAATGGTTTATAGTATAATGCCTCTGCATACGGACACCATTCAGTGAATGTGAAATCTATGGTCATTCAAGTCCGTCTGTTTTTAAATGTTCTTTATACATTTATTCCAATTTAAAGTTGCGCATTTGCTGATATTTCGACAAGAAGTTTCTCAAACTTCATTTGACAATCGTTACTTCATTTCTTGTAGTATCTACTTTTAATAGCATTTTATATTCAGGAAGGCTTTAGGAACCCTTGAACAAGTCGCATTTTAATTTGAATGACTCTGCGAACGAGATAAGAACTAAGACAAAACTTCGTGATATTAGAAGAGTAACAGAAGAAAAAGGGGGAAATCGTGTTCTATTCAAAAAAAAATTATAAAGCTGAAGAAGCATAATAGACAGTCCCGGATATTGTTTCCTCAAAACGACTCTTGAAAATATCCAGTTATCTATATTTCATCTTCAAACACTCTCGAAAATTTCAAAGGAAAAGCTTTCAAAAGCAGATGGAAAAGAGTGAGGACCATTTATACCAGATTATTCGAAAGGAAACGATTTTTTTTCTTAGAAAAAAAAAAGCTATTTTCAATTTATGAAGAAAAAAATGCAAAAAATGTCAAGTCTGAGCTCAAGAATGATTTTTTTTCTCTATTTTGCAGCGTGATTGGTACAACACGTGTTTAAGTATCTACGTGCATTACAAGATGTTTATTGCTAACAAAGCCTGTCATGTTTGCAGGTGTGATCGAGAGAACTTGGAGCAAATGTGGAGGAGACGAGGAATGTCCTCATCCATGTGTTTGCGCTGACGGCGTCGTGGATTGTAGGGATCTCACCCTGAAGCATGTGCCAGAGTCACTTCCACATGATGTCATAGAACTGTAAGCACGCGTCAGGCAGGATATTCATGTCAAACATTGTGAGAGTGTGACCAAAGAGGTATTAATTTCTTGTGTGCTTTAGGCGACTGGAGCAAAATGAGATTGCTGAGATTCCACCCGGTGCATTTACTCCATACAAGCGCTTACGTCGCCTGTAAGAATCTTATTTAATGGATAATTAATACATGACTTTCGTAGTTGTAGCATCGACGAGTGTTCGGTGATATGAATGAATCAATTTTGGAGAGGAGAGTGCGCAATTTTTGCTTTTGTGTACACACGACTAACTTGAAACTTGGACTTTTTTTATTGACAGGGATTTGAGCAACAACATCATCCAGAAAATCGCAGTGGATGCTTTTCGCAATATCAAGTCGTTAACATCATTGTAAGTCTTTGAAAAAATACACTCTCCTTACACAAATATCAAAATAGTTTAATAATAAAGTAGGACAGGAAATTTGATTTGCACGAGGAAACCAACACGAATACTCTGTATACACGCGCGTAACAAACCTACTCGTGAAAGTCAAACAAGATGGAAAGGAGATAGATAGTTTTTTCCGGCAAAAAAGGAAATAAAATTCCAGAGGAGGATTACGAGATTGAAAGGATTAGCTTTTATGTAGCTACTTTCCGCCAGTCCTTCTTCCTTCAGTCAAGTTGGAGTGATGCTTCCGTTTCTTTTCAACAATAGACACTAATGATGCGAATATTTAAGGTAACGCTTGGTTTACATTTGCATAGTCAGTTTGTACAAGCAAGTTGATTTTCAAGAAAGAATACACAACATCTTCATCTGAGCAAAATTAAATTTACCATTTAAAAAGCAATTTGGATGAACTTACATAAGGAAAATTTTTCCTTGGGTCCAATATTCAGAAAGAAGGTACACACTCTTTCTTACACAAACTTGTCAGTATCGCGTATAATATTTCGTCAGTTTGGTTCTTGGTATTTTTGGTGCGGTATGGAAATTGGATTTTTCTTGTATGTAGTTCCCTTTTTTATCACTTCGTTACATTACACTCAATTTTCAACTCAACGCAACACAGTTTTTTTTTCGCTCCAGTGAAAGTCTCCTCATACTTATATTTGTAATCATATTATTTTTTTACCTAATATTGCCATATGTACACAGTTGTCTCCTGTGTTCACTGTATACCTGCTTCAACTTAGAAACGAGACAAGAACTAGGACACAAGAATATTTCTACTCTCATCGGTATCGTAACCAATTCACAGTCCATATGCCTCATAAGGAATTTTTTGTACACATCGGAAACCAACTGCATTGAAAAAAAAGTTATGCTGACGAAAAATAGATATTTATGAAGTCATTTTTCCCATCAGCACAATAATGACGGCAGCATCAGCAGCAGTGTGTGTGTGTGTGTGTGTGTGTGTCATGTCGGGATAAGTATCGGTGCATGACACATTACTACTAGTAGTGCAGTAATATCGTTGCATATATGTAGTAATTTTTTTTTAAAAAAATGTTGGTATGTGCGCGCTGAAGAGTAAACTTTTTTTGAAGAGTAACTTAGGTATTTGGATACTTTGGAGAGGAGAATGATAACTTAATATTTGTTGGGTGATTGTTTGAAACAGGGTTCTGTACGGGAATCGTATCACCGTGCTACCTCCCGGAATCTTCCTTGGGCTCACATCCCTCCAGCTTCTGTAAGCTGACAAGCGTTTATGATTTACTACATTTTGATGAGAATCTAATTTGCATGATACGTGGAGCCTCCTTTCAGCCCAGCAGTGTCACGCTTTCCTGCTCCCGCTTAATAAAGTCGAGTTGTAGGAGTAATAATATGATGGAGTTGTAATAGTAATAACGACTGGGACCAGCTCAGACGCGTCTCTTTCTTCGCAGACTGCCTTTTTGTGGCTTTCCACGGCTTCTATTCACATGTGTAATGCTCAAGTTAACAGAAAATGCTTCCATTTTTTTTAAACTTCATGTAATACATCGGCTGGATGTGAACTGCTGCTAATTAGCTTAAGAAAGTCTTAAAATAGAATACCACTGAACTGGTAATGTGCGCTGCACACATCTTGTGTGCACTTTTTCTGCTCAAAGCTTCTTTTTGCATGCAAACAAGGGTTGAGTGAGGAGTGAAGCAAGCGTGTCACCACAAATAATCCGTTTCAGAACAATCATCATTTCACTCCACTCAGCCTTGCTATGACAACTCTTAAATGCTGGAAAGAGTAAAAAAAAAGAGATGCAGAAAATGGAATGGGAAACTCCGTACGCATACTTATGAATTCATTACAAACACAAATCTTGACGACACTGTGATGAACCGTGTGCCACGCTTATTTAGTTTCTGATGGCACATAAAATCAGGATAAAGTGCTTACACATGTTTCATGTTTTATCCGAGATATTTTGAAAAAAAAGTTTCACATTGGAATTGCTTTTTTGGTATTGTGCTAATAAATATGCATGTCATCATAAGCTATTGTTACATGAGACACGTTTCCTGAGATTTGACTTGAGAAAATTTTTGCACAGCAATTATTCCGTTTTTTTAGCAGGGATTAATTACTGTTATTAATTACTCAAGATTTTCATGTTCTGGTAGTGTGATGTTTTTTTCGTAATTTGTTCCCCCCAAGTCATCATACACGTCGACGGTTCAATAAGCAGGACAATTTTACGCACACATGGTTGGATGGCTCACGAGGGCAGTATGTGTGTAAATTATTTATTGTACTCGTGGATTTTGTCGACTAAATATCTTTCCGAATTTTTCACAGCCAACACTTGAGATTAATGAGGCACAATAAAACATTCGCCAAACTTGCTTACGCTTTGACACATGTGCACAGACTTTTCACAACAGGACCAGACCTTGCTTGAAAAAAAAGTTACACACTTGGACGGAGCGTATCTTCTAAAATGTTATTTTTTATGCTTATGCATACGTATGTACTTTCACAGAAGTTTTTTTTTTGTTTCAAAGAAGCTTCTCAGATTCTCTCTTTTTTTGCAGTCTTTCGCTTCCTTTTTGCACTTGCGTCCTACAACCAATTAAAATTAGTGGAATGCTTTGAATATCTGTACTCCATTAATCCTAAGTGAATTCATGCAAGTGTCACGGAACCATTGGCACATTCTCAGATGGGTATTGATGGAATGGGGTTTGTTTTTTGCGAAACAACTCTAGGTTGCTGAATGCCAACAGGATCACATGTATTCGGAAGGACACTTTTAAGGATTTGAATAACCTCAGTTTGCTGTAAGCCCATTTTTATTATATTTCACGGGTTATTAAACATCATCATCATATTATGTTTAATATTATGCATGTATCATCTGAGGAGATGAAAGACTCATGAAGAAAAGTACAATGCGTGGAGTTGGCGCATTTTCTGGTGTCAGGGCGCTTCCGCCTAATTTGCATAACTTGTTTAAATGATGGATTAGCAAATATCCCGACAAGATTGTCTCCTCTTTCCACTCACCGACTTTTGAAGTTTACCCTGTTTAATCGTGCACATGGTGGAAAGGAGTCTCATTGTTGTTCTTTGTTTGTACGTAGGTCATTGTACGACAACAAAATTCAGAGCTTGGATAACGGAACGTTTGACTCTCTCCGGAATATTCAGACATTGTAAGTTGTTTTTGCAACTTTGGTGTCCTAAGTAAATGGATGAATATGAGAAATTATATTCTTATGTGTTCTTAAAATATCAGAAAGCGTCTTGCATCCTTTAAGGAAGACAAGCTGAAATGTAAGCAAAATAAATCTGTCCTTGTGCAAACCTACATATCTTCGCCTTTCAACCAATAAATTTCCAGATTGTCATGTAAAATTTATTTCGGTGAGCGTATTAAACGAATAAAAAACCGCAAAACTTATATTCTTGCCAGGCGATGACGGAGAAACGAAGATGATCTTTGATGAATGCTCGGATACAAAGTGTCCAGTGGAATGTGTGTGTGTGGGCTCCACCGTTGATTGTTCCAACAGAGGTCTTCAGGAAGTTCCCAAGGACATACCGGAACAGGTCACAAATTTGTAAGTGGAAACTGAAAAAAAAATAGATCAAATATATGAAAAAGCCACTAGTTCATTCCAAAACTTCGAGAATTGCTGGTGTTCTAAATTTTAAGCAATTTCTGCAAGATTTTCTTCCTACATCTCAGTCAATTTCCTCATTCTTCTTTTTTGGTACAATGGCGGAGTCTCGTGGTGTTGTTACTTCCCAGTAGTGGATGCAGTGATGCATTCTTGCTTATGTTGTTGTTTTATTTTGTGTTTGGTAATATTACAGAAACTTGTCTGGCAATGAT
>JAHZNF010003648.1:0-20657 GCA_027744215.1 Troglopedetes dispersus | reverse complement strand
CGAAAGACTGAAGCGACGGTTAATGTTTTTTTCGTTGTAATTGTGGCGAGTATTTTATAAAAGATTTTGGTTCGCTGTTTATCAGTTAAATTTTGATGTTTTGTGGTTTCCCCTGAAAAATATATTTTAGTCTTTGTCAAATCACCCGGAGCACAGAAGACAAAAAAACTGAGCTTCTGATTTTCAATGTGTCCATAATTAGTGTCTCAATGACTTTTGTGTCTGGAAGACGGCTCAACTAGAAAGATCAATTTCTGTAGAGCTTTAGTTAGTTTTTGTCACAAAAAAATACTATCCAGGATTTACGAATACATTCTCTGGCTTATCTTATTAAGCCACAAAGTTCTTCCCAAAAACCCTTGTATTTTTTTGCAAAAAAAAAACTAACGCTTATTCTTTCTGGTTCAGTTATTTTTATTTTGGAGCGAGCAAGTAAGTGAAAAATCTGGTCTAGTGAACCAAAAAAAGCTTGTGTTTATCCCTCCAGCACAGCAGCTCCATATTTGTTTTCATTATGTGTGTGTGTGTGTGCATCCATTAAACTAGTGATCCATATTTTTGTGTGTGAACACACACAAAAAAGTGCATATTATGTACACACTCCTCCGTACTACGCAAACAGGATAACCCAAACAAAAGGGAAAATTTATTCGCCAAAAAAGGTGTGGCCCTGGTGGTAGATTCTCTTCTGTTTACATTGTGTGCGCTCCACGGTTTAATATTTTTTGTTCCATCATTTGTTTTCCTCCAACTTCTAACCTAACCTCCTCTCTTTTTCTTTTGCCTCGAGACATTTAAAAAGTAATAATGAAGAGTAGAGATTTGAGTGACGTTTACACAGCAGCCAGCCAACCTCATTCAACCCTTTTTTTCGCCAGAATAATAATATTCATAATACGTTCTTCTTGTTCCGAGAAGCAAGAATTAAAAAGAGCGCACAAGCCAACCCATTCTCTCTGGCTTCACCACGAACACTTTTTCCTAAACAAATTTTCCTTCCTAAAAGACCAGACCACCACCATCGTCTTAAGAAAAAGCCACCGGAGGAGCCACATAACAACAACAAGAAAACTTGTCATGTTCCCGTCATCCTTAATACATGTTCCCCACTCTGGGCCAATAAAATTGGAGAAGAGGGAAAAAGGGAAAACAAGGATTAGCCAACTAAATAAATAATTTTATAATGTGGGCCATGCAACAAGCTTAAGAGATGAGGGAAAGCTGAAAAAAATTTAATGGAGGCAAAATATCGCTTACCCAAAGTCTTATCTGTGCTCCGAAATATTACCTCTTTATTCAATGGATTATTTTTCTAAATTAAAACTGTACTCTCCCCAAAAAATTTTTTTAATTAGTTTTCATTATTATTCCCTATTTTAATGGGAATGATAACCTAAAAAATATTTTCTATTGTGTTTTGTTTGTTGTAACCTGATAAGTTTATTCAAATTTCCACCTGCCTTGTACGTACCAATAATTGTGACTACAAAATTCCGCCACATTTTTTCAAAGTATTTTGTCCCATTCTTCTTGGGTGGTCTCACTCAACACCAGAAATCGTAAGCTCTTTGACGCAGCAAGGTACACGTGCTCCATATATATTTCTTTTTTATTTTATTTATAGAAACAAGTCTCTCCATTTTTACCATTCCATTTCCATTTAGATTTTTTTTGAGAATTTCGAGGAGACAGAAACAAAAAAATGGAGAAAGCAACACACACACGAAATGGTTATTATTTACGAGCTCTTGAAAGCTCACCGACAAAAAAAATCTTTTTTTTTTCTGTTGAAAAAAATATCAACTTTTTTTCCTTTTCCCTTCCTTCCTGAAAAATAAAGAGTATTCCTCGGAGATTTTTAGTGGCATTATAGCTCTTGCTTTCTCCACCTTTTTGTGGTAGAGAAAAGAAAGTGAAGCTCTTGTGCCATTTATTATATGTTTTTCAAGGTGGGCCACCACCACACACGTATCACATGATACATGTTACGCACGTGAGTAACGTATCCTTTTTTGCTCTCTCTCCCTCTCTCTCTTCTATGTGAACATAATTTATTATGGAAGGAAAAACTTTTTTTTTATTTTGCGGCAGGGAAGACTTATCTTCTCTTCTCTTCACATGGGCGAAATATAATGAGAGGGAATTTTTCTTCATAAAAAAATATTTTTTTTCCGAGAGATTCTCGAACCCTAAAAAACGTATCATCATTTTTAATAATGAGCTGAGGGGAGGGGGTCTGTCTTCACCTGAAACCAGAGCCGGATGATAATTATCATAATTATTATGATGGGAAAAGAAGGAAAAATTGAGGATATCTTTCTTTTTTTGGCCACAATTCTATATTGTGTGCACAGATATTATGCACCACTTCAGACCGTGGAAAGTTTTTTTTTTGGTTCCAAAAATAAATGATTATATTTCTGAAAATGCCCTTGAGCATTGTTTCCCAAAAGAGAGCGAAGCGAGACCACCCACAAATATCTCCCACAAAAAAAAAGATTGTTAGCTGTTGTCCATTTTAATAATGAACCAAAAAAGGGAAAAGGTTATCATATTATTAGCGTAGTTCTCATTTTGACTCCAACCAATATTAATAACCCATCCGGGCTCAAGGTTTTGTAAACAAAAATAATAATATATTTTTTGGAGCATTCTTTTCCGCCCGCTTTTTTGTGTTCGGAGGAAAATTGTTGATGAAGGAAAGGCTCACGTACCAACGCTCAAATACTTTTTGAAGAGGGTATCATACGGTGGCCAGTCTATCAATTTCGGCTTTGCAAACTGGAGCAGCAGCTGCTGCTGCTGAGGGGATTGTTGTTGTGGTGAGGAGGCAGGCTGGGCTGCTGAATATCGATTCCCTCCGGCAGCGCTACTGCTACCGCTGCTCCCAGACGAGCTGGCCAGAATGGCTTCGGAAGAAGAAGAACCTTTATTGCCTCCAAATCCGGGAGTTGATCCCTCGGCAAACTCGGCGTTGGGATTCCTACGAGAAGAAAAAGTATTAGAAAACGATTTTACGTTTCAAAAATATTACATTTTCAAGCTGTGGATGGATGTGTGCAAAAAATAAAAGTTGCCCTCACACCACCACCACCACCAAAGATGAGCAATGAATATAGATTTGAGTTGCTGGTGTGCACAAATTTTTTTCACTTTGGAAAAACTTTTAAACTTTTTTCTGAGCTATAAAAAATATGTGTGAAGGAATTTTGTCAGGAGGAAATTTTTTTTTTTTGGTTGGCCAGACTTTTAGCTAATGTCACGTAATAAAAACGTCGTGTGTGGTCTTCTTCTTCTCCCCACAAGAAAAAATTGTTTTCCTGCATTTGGACGACCATTTTTATGGATGTACAATTCAATAATAAAAATATAGTTTATATCCATATATATTTTTTGCTTCAGAAATAAAAAACTTTCTTTTACGGAGCAAAAAAACTTTTTATTTGGAGTCTCCCATCTTTCACATATTTTTTTTCTCACCTACTACAGGACCACACACGAAGTTTTTTTTCTTTGGAAAAAAAAGAGTCTGGACACTTTTGAGAATGCTCCATTGCCTTCAATAAAACGATTGAGGAAAAGGAAATCTTTCTCAACTTTTATTTATAGTTCAACTATGAACGCCATTGAGCATGGAGCGATTGAAAAAAAAGCTTTCCTTAAAAAGTTAAGATTTCCGGAGTTGCATTATGGAATATGAATGGAGCAGTCAGATTTTAAATGTGTGAATTTCATGTGCGACTAAAGAAAATATTATCGCTTTGCATGCGTTTAAAGTCACGTGTGTGAGATTTATTATTGAGCACACGCATTTCCGCACACAAGAGTAGTGCTTTATTGACTTTTCAAAAGTGTCAATTTTTGTCTCCATCATTTATGGACACAGCAATAAAGCCTACGCACATACATGTAATGTGCTATACAGACTTATCATAAAAAAGGAATGAATTCTGCCCACCAAAAAACTTGAAAAAACGGTTATCGAAATGGTGCTAAATTTGACTTTTCAAATTTTCCCTCTTCCTAGAACACATAATCAATTTAGAGTATTTTTCTTGTTAAAACGCTTGAGAGCCAGCCGCTCACTCCGCACTTGAAAATCAAAGTGGAGGAGAGAACTCAAACTTGATATTTTGCTTTCGGAGAAACCTTGTCTGGAGGAGCATAAAAAGGAAAAAAATTCAAGAAGAAGTGTGTGTACTCAGTTGTGTAATGTTTTCCCAAGTTCCTTTTTTTACGTACAATAATCTAATAAGTATATAATATATTTTTTTTTCAGAGAAATTTTCTAAATGTAAATATACACTCGACTGGGCAAATTCGTATTTTTTTCTTGGAAAGGAATGCACAAGAAAATTTGTGTATTCACAAATTTTGCACACACACACACTTTACGCATAAAAATGGAGGGATTTTTGAAAACAGAGATTTCCTTCCTTCTTTTTTCGGCAATATATTTTTTTCTCGAAAGAAAAAAGGTAATTCCTTCGTTTTCCTTTTAGTGTGTCCACTATTCATTCATTCCCAGAGATTTTTATTTTGGCTCATTCACATTTCCATTTTTGAAAAACAAATTTTCTCTCCAGACATCCTAAAAAATAAATTCGTGCGTAAAAAGCCAAGCTATTTCTACTAAAAAAATAAGAACCGGAAGCGGCACCATAACAAGAAGAACCTTGTGTGTGTGTGTGTTCATAAATACAAATATATATATTTTTTGGTTCTGGTTCGTTTTCGTGGATTATTTTTTATTACTGCTGACTACTCAGAAGAGAGCAAGGAAAAACGATGTAATATGTGGAGCCTGGTCCATTCAATGAATAGGTTCGTGGCTGGAATTCGAAATGAAAAGGGAAATTTTTTTTCGCTGTGTGTCCATAAATGCATTTCGCTCTTTCACTTAATAATACATACGAAATGGGAAGTAAACTCTCAGATTCTTTCTTCTCAATGAGGAATATACATATTTTTTCAAAGTTGAAAAGCCTGATTTCTTCCTCCCATTTCATTTCTTATTCATACCAGTAGAGAGAACTCTGAAAAAAGGGAGTTTTTTTTCTCTCTTTTCTCGCGAACTCAACCATTTTCAGTTCCATTTTTTTTCGAGGCGTACAGACATGCATACACGATTTTCATTTTATTCTAAAGTAAAAAGGAAGTCGTTTTTTACAAAAAACTTTAAAACTCACTTTTCCCATTTTCAATTTTTTTTACTTTTTAAATATTTTTTTTTGGCTGCTCCATGAAACGAAAATTGCCTCGGTGGACACGAAAAACAATGAAAGATGAAAACACTAATTATTCTCGTTCTACATCCTTTCCACATTTGCCCATTGGAAAGCCCATTATTAAGGTTGAGGAAGAAAAGGAGGAGAAAAATTATTGTGGCAATATTTTGTGAGACAAAAAAAGAAGAGATTTCCGTCTGTCTCCAAAAAATGTGTGTTCACACAACACAACACTCTACTCTGGAGACAGTTTTTCAAGGATTCTTGGTCTGACTTGAAGTTGTGTAGAACTTTTTTGTGTGTCCAAAAAAGAAAGTTTTCCTTAAAAAAAGTTGCTCATATTGCCGATTCCACGTGGTGGTGGTGGTCGCGGGAGGTGTCCACAAAATTGCCGAAAAAAAGTGGCACAAAATAAAAGAGACAATGGAAAACAATCAAGAAAGAGGAACAATGAAGGAGAGAAAAAAAGTTAGTCTCAAAATGGTAGCACTTTATTTCCCACTCAACTCATTTACTCCATTTTCTCTCTCTCTCTCGCGAGAGGAAGAAGAAGAACAATAATAACAACTAAAAAAAGTGGTTTCTTTTCCTAATCACCAAAAATAAAGCTAGACAAAATAAAAGGTGTGTGTGTGTTTATACACATATATGTATATGGCATGAGACGCACTCATCAAAGTTTTCCATTTTCAACAATTCTATTGTTATTATTATTTTTTATTATATTTATATTTTGTCTCTCCACAAAAAACATATAAACATTTATGGAGGCAGGAGGAACTTAAATGAGAAAATATTTCTTGGTGGATGCAACCTATTCCTTCTTTTCTGGAACTGACGTGCGAGTCTGGACCACACACGACGAAAAGTCAAAATCATAAAATAAACGGGTATGGGGATCGAGAGAGAAAGTTCTCTTTGTCCACAAATTTTGAGCCCAGACTATATAAGACTTCAATGCCAAAGTGGACTGGTTCTTGTGTAAATCATTAACGAGGAGAAGGAGAAAATTATGCCATTTTCTCTCTCTCTCTCTCTTTCTCCGTTTCACTAATTCCTGAGAATAAAAAGTTTTTATCTAGAAGCTCCACCAGGCCACCATGAATAATGAATCATATAAATATTGCTCCAGACAGAGAGTTTTTTTTAATCCACATTTTACTCCTTTTTATTTGGTCTTTTCCAACAACGGAACAACATCTTGAGCAAGAAAAGTAATCAACTTGCGTCTTTCACAAAATTTTCCTTGACTCGATCATCGTAGGTGGTCATTCATTTTATGGAGGCTGCTCCACCACCAAAACATGTTTTATTGGGGACACACTTTTTTTTAGAAAATAAAATAAATAGTTGTCCACAGCTCGTATCATTTATTCTTTCTTTTTTTATTTACAAGGCCAACATAATTCTCAGACGAGCATTTTATGACACATTTTTTTTATTCTCGGAACAAAAAGAGAAAGGAAAAACTATCAACCCAACGTGTTTCACAACTCATTTTTAGGTGACTTGACACAAAATTCTCCCTTCTTTCTTTTGACACAGCCAGGAGACCTGTCAGGGAAAATATTTCCGCTGTCTCGAGAGTTTTTTTTTCCAGGGACGTTTTCTAATGAAAAATAATAATGTTGTCACTTCTCAACAGCTCCAACTCTGCGCTTTTATGAACAAAATCTATATATTCACACTGGTTTAGGCTTATCTGCTGCTCCATTTTTTTCAGTTGAGTGCACCCATTCAAGTTTTCGCGACAGCGGAAAAAAATGTATACAATATAATATTTTAATAAAAAGTGAAAAATCTCAAGTTGACATCATTCTTTCCCTTCCAAAATATTTTTTGTTGTGTGCGTGAGTGGTTATCAATAATAAAAATGGTGATGTGATGCTCTACTTTAGATATATAATTTTTTTGGAGGAGTGTGGGAAAAATTGTTGTTGTTGTTGTTGCTCACTCACCCAGTTCTGATGAAATTAGCCCAGTAGTGCACAAGTGTCAGTGACAGCTGCACCTCGTTCCGGGTGAAGTTGCCGGTGAAAAGGCCAATCCGATGCGGATCTGGCTCACTTGCTCCAACAATTGTTGTGGAGTAGCTACTACTTCCAATATTATTATTATTATTATTGGAAGGGCTACCAGAGCTCACTTTATTGCTCCAGTGGTGCTGCTGCTGCTGCGAGTCGGTGATAATGTTGCTGGACGACGCGGAGGAGGAGAGTTGTTGAGGAAGTGGAGCAGGGGCATAGTCACTCCAGGAAATGTACAGAGGCACGCCAAACACGTAGGAAAGGTCCTCTCCGGGAACGCAGCCGAGACGCTGGAAGATGAACATAAATGAAAAAATTATTTATGTATACATCTTTTGAGTTGATAAGAACATGTTTTTTTTCCTTTTTGAAGAAGGTAATTTATTTAAATTAAAAAGGAAATTAGAAAGTATAAAATGGAGCAAAAGTGAGAATAAGAAAACATTAATTGAATCATTAGGGAAAGTGATAGTAAATCTTAAAAGGTGGTAGTAAATCACTTCCTTTAATGGACTCAAAACAGATCTGCTCCACAAAAAATATAAAGTGTTTCGTGACTTTTTACAGAAAAAAAAATTTTTTTAAAAGCTTGAGCGGAAGACCTTCGTCATTTATTTTTTAACTGTCTCGTCTATTTATTTTTTTGCTCTATAATCTCCATCTTCCCAGAATTCATTATTATTGGACGCACATTTTTAACATCCTTTTTTTTATCTAAAAACCAAATAATACTTTTATGTATTTTTTTATCCTGGTCACGTTCTTCTTTTTTTTTTGTAAAAAAAAGAATCCACCAAAAATAAAAAAACTTGCCACTATCCAAATATTATCATAGACAGAAAAAAATGTAGAAAAGGAACTAAAATATATATATTTCCAGAGAGAGAAATTATTTGATTATCATTATTATTGGTTGCGGTGATGATAGTCGTGGTGAAAGTCTGGGATCTGTGGAGAGACAACTCACATATGACCACCTTTTGTCAGATAAGGTTATTACTACTACTTACTTGTGTGTAGTCGGAGACTTTGGACTGGTACTCGAACACGTAGAAGAATGTCTGACTGTTCCCTTGCGAGTGCAGCTCACCAACTTTCATCAGTGGAGACACAATCTGTGGGAAATAAAAAAAATTATTATTACAAGGTACATAAAATATATATATTTTGTGGACACAAAGAGTCGTGTGTGTGTGTGTGCACAGCACACACAAAAAAATAAATCACATCCGTCATAATTCATTTCCTTTGATCTTTTTTCTTTCTCCCACTCATATTGGGAATTATGGAGGAATATACCAGAGGAGAAAAAAATATGTGTTATCGTTTGGTTCGTCATTCGCTGAGGTAAAAAATTCTTTTTTTTAGATTTTTTTATTTGTTTTACCAATTTTGAGACGAAAAAATAGTCTCACGAGAGTCAGGTCCCTTTTGCAAACATTTCATTCATTTTTTCCAGAGCAGAAAATATTTTAAGAGAACAAAAAAAAATTCTCAAAAAGTAGTGTATCCTTATCAATTCTGTCCCTAAATGGCTTTTCACCTGGCACCCCTCCGTAAATAGCTCAGAGATGTGAGAGACAAATTAATTAGCTCTAATTAATAAGAACGAGTGATAAAAAAGTGTATAAAAATAATATAAACCATTTTTTCTATACTCGAATGTACATGTCGATAAGCAGGATTTATATATATTTTTGGTACATAGTAGTGCATTCAGTGATACGAAAAAGACACTTGAAGACAAGAGGGCAAATAAATAATATTAAGAATGGTTTAAGTTGTCACGTTCTCTAAGAAAAAAAGAAGAGGGTGAGGAGGAAAAGTGTGACCACATTTTTTTTTTTTGGCAAATGTGGTCACTTTCGTGTGGGAAGTAAGGAAGTAAGTTTCTTATTTCCCAAAATGAAAATCCTTTTTCCCGTGATTTTCTCTCCCACCACTTCTCTCTCTGCAGTGCACAGACACATCTATACATTTATTTTTTTTGTAGAATGGTAATAGTTATAATAAGGCTAAGCTTGCGTGTGTGTGCGTGGCCTTCCGGTGATATGATGGAGGTGAAGAAAAAAAAGTTCAAGTGTGAAAGTGGCATCTTTGTTGAAAGAAAATTGAGAAAAAAAGAAAGCATTTTCTTTTTTCCAAGTGGAGCATAACCCATGCACACATATATGCACACACACACACACACATGCACGCACATATTGAGGAGGAGGAAGTGGAGGGAGTCGCAATGACAAGCATGATTTTCAAAGGATCTCCTCCAGGATTTTCTTGTCTCCTTATTTTGAGCGTGAACCCCAAAAGAAACTGATTCCCGCAGACAGGTTTCCTCTAAGAGGATTTTCTCTGTGGACCTTGCCACACACGAACCGTGTCCAAAAATATATAAAGGTAAAAAACCAGCCATCTTGAACAAGACTTTTTCACCAATAATAATAATACCACCTTTAAAGACTTTTTTCTCTCTCCTACCATGCATGATAAGCTTATCGAATATTATGGTCATATTCGATAAGCGTCATAAAATACTGATAAGATGAAAATAAGAGCATAAATCTGACGTGTTCTTCTCAAAAAATATTTTGTTAAAAAAATTTTTTTGAGCCATAAATAAATAATGAGAATGATATTTTACATCCTCGGTGCAGGCTTTTCTCCCAGAAAAATAATAATACATTTCTCTTTTCACAATTTGCTATTTGTGTGTGTGCAATAAATTAAAGATGAAAAAAATGACACATTATGGCGCACCATAAAATAAAAAAACCTTATATATATTTTCTTATTAGATAAGTGTATATGTGTCCATGAGTCAAAAAAAATTTCAATATTTATTTTTCCTCCGAACAAATTGCATCACAGAAGTGGAGACTCTCTGAAAAAAATGCACACAAGTCTGAATAAGTTTTTTTTCTTTTTTTTCCCCTTTTTTAGAAATGTCTCAAGAGAAACCTTAAACTTGTATTTTTTGTTAGGAAAAGGAAGTATCTATACTTTATGGTCGTAACTTATGTGATTATTTCCACCAGCAGCAGCAAGAGTGTTTGTTTGTTTGTTTCCTGTCTGGAGAATAGAGAGAATGGGACGTGGTGTGCATCCATGTGTCCAAACAAATACATACAGGCCGACGTGATAAGTCAAGTTGAACATAATAAATTATACGAGTATTTCTTCTTATCTGCCTCTGCTCCAAGTTTTTTTGCTCCTACAAAAATTCTCATGCATTTTTGTTCTTTTTTTAAAGTTGATTTGTTTTCCGGGAATTGGAGGAGCTGTCTCATTAATTTTTTCAGTAAAAAGAAAAAAAAAGAAAAAAAAGGAAACTACTGTGAAGAAAGACATGAGTTCCTTAATTTCCTATTGTCGCATTTAAATAATTTCATATTATTTTTTAAATGAGCAGTAATTGGGAAAGGGTTATCGTCCTAATTTTTTTGTGTTCATATATTTTTAAATACCAAATTTTGCACAATAATTATTCCTGTTTCTCTCTCACCTAAAAAAGCCATCGACAAGCTGCTTGAGCACCTCTCGTCGCTTCTCAGTCTCAAGTCCGTATACAGCATCGTGCTCCGCCAGAGTGGGCAGGATCTCCGCTCTGGTCACCCCGAAGAGCATGGGATACAGGGATAACTTGTCGCGGAGGATGTTCTCCCTAATTCCGTGCTCGATAACTACGCCATCGTCACTGGGGCCGAAGTAGGGCCACAGCTAGATAAGGTGAAAATTAGAAAAAAATATTTCGAAATCACTACACATCCGAATAAAAAAATAAGACATGTCTCCAAATATTTAACTCGCATGAAAACGGGAAATGATGAGACATTCTCTTTTTTTGTTCCGGAATTTTTTGCTCCGACGCCAAAAAGAATACAGGCAATACTTTTTTATAAAAAAAATGTTCTTCATTCCCACTAAAATTTTTTGTGTGCACACATATTTATGGACACACATGATGACATACCTCACTCTGTAGAAAGTACTGGAGTGGAATGTGCCTGAGACACTGGAGCATATTGGAGGGCGGCTCAATAGGACACTTGACTCTTGCGGCAAATTTCTTCGCCAAATCTTTCCCATTTGACAAGCCGACGGCGAGTGGTGACAAGGCCGAGCCCGACATTAGGATCACTCTCTGAAAAAGTAATTCTGAATTCCACCAACGTCCACGTACAACATTGCATTTTGCCGCACATCACCCGGAGACAAAAAAAATTGTGTCCATATATACAAATATGCACCATAATTTTCAAGTAGTTATCACGGATGTGTACATATATAAGCATGTATTTTGTAGACACAAAAGAGACAGAGATAAATCAGACCCAAAACGAAAAAAAATTAGGACACATGGTGGTATGTGCGCATATATAGGTATATATATTTTTTGTGATCAGGTATGCACACACAAGATGATCGTGGCGTAAAAATCCAGAGACAAAAAATAAGTAGAATGGTGTCATTGTGATTTATGTGAATTCACGGGAAATGACAGGCCAGTTAAGCCAGTCAGATCATCAAGGATATATATATGGAGGGACCACCCGCATCGTTTTGTGGGATGATCATCATCACCGGTGTGTGGATGGTTGACAGGAGAAAATTTGGGAAAATTGCATGGAGGTAAGTTTTTTTTGTTCCAATTGTTCCGAGTGTTGTATTTTTTTGTCCCGAGACAAGAGTCCAAAAGTAGGGATGATAAGATCGTTCGGAGTGTTGTATATATTTTTTTGTGGACAGATGGAATTAGGTTTTTTGGTTTGTTGGACAGATCGTTAATTCCATTGATTTTTTTCCCGGGTGGGGCAACATGAAATAAAAAAAGACATAGAAAAATGTTAGTTACGTTATTTATTGATTATTTTTTGTGTCACTTATTATTGCGACCATAATAATTTCTTTTTTTTAGGATATATTGACACAATAAAAATGCTTGAAACAAAAAACCGGGGACTATGCATGCTGTGTGCTCATAGTAGTAATAATAATATTTATGAAAAATATTTTTGTTCCACTTTTTTCCTTCCGAGAAAAAAAGTAAACCATTTTGTGCACACAACGGAAACGAGGTAAAATGATTCTTGAGAGAAGGAAAAAAGGATAAGCTGGAAATTTGTGCTTCTTCCAGAAAAAAAGGAGTGCACTTCCGCCTCTGCTCGGGATGACGCTTGAATGATCTTTATCGTTGTTTTGGCTGCCAATAACACTCGACAACAAAAAAGGAGAAGTTGGTGCTCCGCACAAAAAAAATAAAAACTGGCCACAAGAAAAAGAAGAAGAAAGCAGAGACACAAACTTTTTTTTGTGTGTGTCCACAAAATAAATGTGAAGTACTCAAACTTTGTTTAGAAATGATGATGATGATGATGATAACGGTGATGATCTTGATGGCAGTTCTTTTTGGCGCACATTTTCCCTTCCTTAAATTCACTCTACATAGTACATACATTTGTGGAGGAGGTCTATGATCATTCAAAAAAAGAAGAAAAGGAATGAATATGGTAAATGTATTCCGGGCTTCATTTTTTGCACCATTAGGGAAATCTCGTGCTGAATTCCGGGCTTCATTTTTTTTGCACCATTAGGGAAATCTCGTGCTGAAAACTTGTGCCATTTTCAACTAGGTTAGTGCGTAATAGTGTGGTCATCATCAGGATATTTCATGGACACATTCACGGTTGAACGGGGGAATGTCCAATAAATTGTGGGAAACGAGACTAGACAAGGAATGGTGGAATATTTTTTAAAAGTTTGGGCATATTTTTTTAGATATTTGAATGAAGTGGATTTTTTAAAAGGGAAACGTAAGATAAGATTATTGAGGTGGACACAAAATGTATACATCTATCTTCGAAAGTGACTTGACAATTAGAACGCCGTTAGAAAAGAAATCAAGCAATCGGAAATTGGAAAAAATACAGGTCCTTCGATGTTCAAATCGGTTTCCACAATTTCTGAGATGAAGTATTATCTTTATCCGTTCACAAGATGAACTCACTGAACTTGTGCGCAAAATAATTTTGTTGTCTCCTTGTCTCCTCTGCACCAGATTTAACCTCCAAATTCGCAATGTTTTCGTTCCCAACAACCTTTTCCAGGAATGAAAGCCACAATAATCTGCAGATTACCTATTTTGTACACAATTTATGAAACCGCACAACAGCTCCAATAAATCCGGTTGCTCCATATTTTCCCAGTTCGTCAAACCTTCTCCGTGAACCTTTTCCAAAAACAAAACTGAACTGAAGCAAGACGACCTTAATTCAAGGCTTAAAACTAGAGCATCCTTGATACTCCTCCTCAAATGAATCTCTCGGTATTTACACGGTTATCATATGATTCCTCGAAAAAAGATAATGCTGGTATGTGTGTGCACAAATTTTTTTATCACACACTCCTCCGTTAAACACACAAAGGATAACATAATATTCATGTTATTTGCATGTGAACCACTTTGTAATCTCCGGAATTTTAGGAGTGCTTCACAAACCCTCGCAAAAAAATCTTCTTTTTTCTCCTTCTTTCACATGTTTTGTGTGTGGAAAAAGTGGTTGCGTGTCAATGACACGGAGAAATTAATTACCTCACCCTTTTTCCATAAAACACCGTAAAACTCTTCCCACCAATCCCAAAAAAGTGTGAAAGTACACATACATATATGTGGAGGAATGAAGTGTGTGCAAAAAATAGCTCCGCATTTTTTTCTCTCGAGGACTCTTCATTTTTTTTCAACAATTTTTTCGGGTCGTCCCTTTTGCCAAAAAAATATTTTGTGTGTGTGCATGCATGGTTCTGACTCTTTGTGTGTTTATGTGGGTAGTAATCACAAAAGGAAAGAATTATATTTTTCTACCCACTTCATTTTCAAATGGAGCAGGATATTCTTTTATGTGGAGCCAGAATAGTGTGTGTGTGTGCAAAAAATATAGTAAATTAGGAAGATTGGTTTTCCCTTTTTTATTTATTTTCTCCTTTTTTTCTTTAGATAACTTCCTGGTCGAAAAAAAGGAGGAGGAGATCTTTCATACTCACTAATTTTTCAAGTGGATATGCGCTTTTGTATAAAAAAATAAGATTTATGGACACACTTGAATATTCCCTCTTTTGCTACTGCAGCGTCCTGTGTTCATGAATATTATGTGCTTTGCTTATATTATTATTATTATTCTGGAAAAGAGTAGCTTCCCCGAAGACGAAACGAGAGAAAGGTCAGCCTTGCGTTACACTCGTCAGATTTCCTCGAAACAAAATACGGCACAAAAATGGACACAATTTTTTGTAAATCATTCCATGCGGCAGTGTAAGATAACACACCATTACCATTATTTTTTGGACGGAAAGACTCCGTCCAAAAAATCCTCACTCCAAAAAAAGAATTTTTTTTAAATGACAAAAAAGATTTCCAGGAACATATCTCGGGAGAGACACTGTTCCACAATATTATTCCAAAACTGAGATATAAAGTTGAGTTTAGTCCAGAGGAATAATGTAATATTTTTGCACACATTTTTTTGATAAGTTAAACTGGCTTACTTACATACAATTTATAGTTTTAAATGGCAATTTAGTTCACTTAAACAACTTCATTGTAGTTGTTTGGTATCACAAGTCAGATACTATAAAAGCTTCCAAGTAAGTATAAAATGGGCAATGTGTTATCATTTAACAATCCTATGAATTGAGCGAAATGAGACAGTCCCACACTGCGCTTCATTTTTCCTGGAAAAAAATATTGTAAAAAGCTGCTGCTTTTTAGGTTGGAACAGGATTATTACTGCGGCAGCAGATGTGTCACCACTTAAAATACTCTGCGTGTCTCCGTAAATGAATTGGACACAAAAGCGGAGCAGTACTATCAGTGCCGTAGCATGGGTGGATATTTTGATGGACACTGGTATCTGGGCTGAACCAGATTTGGTAAAAAAGGCCGTAGTTGTACATCAAAAACTTATAATAGAGCCGTCCTTCTCAGGCCGGACCAAACCCAGCTACAACGCTGCATCTAAGATTCTGGTGGATCTAGTATTCAGGTGGATCCATACCACATCCATTTTGGTACACATCCCTTTGTTCGCAGTGCGGAGGCGTGGGTGGATTTTGTTGGACACTTATATCCGATCGGACCAGATTTGGTCAGAAAAAAGGTCGCACTTGCAGAGGAATCAATTAATAATTATAGTACATCAAAAACTTATTATAGGGCCGTCGTCCGTCGCAGGCCGGACGGCCAAGCCAAGCCAACCAAGCCCCCGCTACAGCGCTGGATCTAAGATTCTAGTGGTGGATCTAGGATTGAGTGGATCTAAGCAGTGCCGTGGAGTGGGTGGATTCTGATGGGGACCAGACTTGGTCAGAAAAAAGGCCGTACTTATATACATAGAAATAAATTAGCAATACATCAAACACTTATTATAGAGCCGACCGTCGCTTTTATTATCCAGGCAGGACCAAGTCACGCTACGGCGCTGCGTACTATCCACTATACTTTCCAATGCTGAAAGGAGTTCTCGAAATAAAAAAAATGTAATATATTTTCGCTCGATTTTTTTGCACCAAAGCTGACATAAGTTGTTGAAAGCCATTCCTACTAATTTTTGGACACAATTTTATTTATCGAGTAAACTTTAGAACAGGAAGATAATTATGCATCTCAACGTCCTTATATGCATAATAAACCAAATTAGACTTGAACGGCATCAAAGAAGGTGTAACTTTCTCTCCCGAATTTTAATTTCAAAAGATTAGTGGTTATCAATTCTTTCCATAAAAAACTTTAACTTTTTGTGTCACCCCAGCCACCACAAGTAGCTAACACTCTCATAGACTTTAAGTGGTGGGCAGGGCTCCTTGTGCATGCAGCGCACAAAATGCACGTCACACTCGCACGTGGCCTTCTCGCAACCATCGTTCTCCGCTTCCGGGCAATGATTATCCTGGTGCTCTTGAGACTCGCTTTTCTGCTCGTACGTCGTGGTTGGCGGGTGACAGCCAGGAAATTTCATTCTTGTGTGGCGGTAGCACTCATCATGAGTCTTGCAGCAGAGATCACACCCGTCAACTGTGGAGCCGTCCCCACTCCTGTTTCCACCACGGCCACACCTTATCAATAATAATAAAGGGTAGAAAATTATATTGGCTCGAAAAAAATAAATGCTGCATGATAAGCTTTATTTTTCGTTACCAGTTTCCGTAATTGGACAGCTTGACAAGACTGTAGCGTGTGTTTTGCATGACTGAGCGGCCCAACTGGAGTAAATTACGTTTGGAACGTGACACAATTGGAGAAAGTCTTCCAGCTTCAAAGCTTGTCGAAACCGAACCAGAAGCTCGTTTGTGGACACTTTTCAATCCGAAATTAGCAGGATTTTCAATATTAGACGATGGATTTATGGACTTCATGTCAACCGGAAGGAGAAGAAGGAGTGAAGCCAGTAAAATCGGGATCACGTTCAAGTTTAAAAGTTGGCAAGTAATTAAGTATGTTGAGGTGATAAATGGCTTCATTTTTTTACGCACGAACAAATTATGGACTCAAGTTAAATGAAACTGGTTTCTAGTTGAATTCATTGGGTTACGAAATGTGACTGATAAGAAGCATTAATTTTGTTGACTAAAATGAGTCAAGGTCTTGTCCTGAACTCAATAATTATTTTAATTTTATTACTTCTTCTTCTTAACTGCTACTCATTCTCGTCAACATTGGCCAATAAAAATGTTGATAATGGGCTTGACCACCAAAATAATACACGATTATAGGGAAATTAATTAAACAATAATTTATTGGCTTCAACGTCATTCATTAAATGTTTTGTCTTGTGCAAGTATAAATTATTACAAGATTATTTATTCTTGTCGCAAGCTTAACAAGTTTACAGCCAGTATTTTTGCTTCAATCCGATATTGAGCACATTTTTTTTTCTTTAGAACCAAATTGCATTTTTTGCCGCCTCCATTTTTTTACAAAAAAAAGAAACAGAAGGCTTCCTCTCTCTCTTCTTCTAATATGATGTACACACATAGATACACAAAATTATCCAATAAAATGGTAAACATTTTTTAGTATCACATTTTTCCTTTTGGGATAATAAACAAATCGCAAATGGCCAAAATCGTCTTCTTTTTTTTTCAAGACAAATCTTACAACAAACATGGAGTCGGGAAATGTTCCGATAAGAAAATGGCAGAGCTAAGCTGAAAAACTCATTTTCTCCCTTTCTTATTACATTTTCGTGGTTGAGTAGAAAAAAAAATGGAGAACGTGAGCAGGAGTGAATGAGCCAAGCGAGAAGGCGAGAGTGATGCTTTTTCTTGATATATATTTTTTTGCTGGGTCATCACATAACCATCATCATCATCACTACTAAAAGTACAACAAAAAAGAAGATATCCAGCTGCGGAAGCTCCAAAAAGAATGAAACAGAAAACGTGTCCGCTTTTTTTTTGTTTTCATTCTTTTGTTGTTGCGTTTTTTTATGATAACAAAAAAAAGGACGAGAGATAAGCATCAAATGAATGTAATAAAAATGCTCTATTTGTGCTTTTGAGAATTTTTAAAAGTTGCTTCCAGAAAATGGGAGCTGATCAGGCTTAACATTCATATTATCTATTGGTTTAAGTGTCAATACCTTATCATCATCAATCACCATGGTCAGTTTAATATTTGGATTTCCAAGAGAATTTTATGAATACTACAAAAATGTTGCATTCAATTTTGGAAAATAATTTCTTGAGCAAAAAGGTGGGTAAGATAAGTTGTACTGGGTTTTGAGTGGAGATGCTTTCATAAGAAAATTTTCAGTTTGGTTCTGTCTGTACGCCAAATTGCTTAAACTTTATCAGTACAAAGGTGTGTGTCAATAAATTTGTTCGAAAAATGGGTAACATTCTGGCAAAACGGTTTCGAGCTGAGGATCGCGGAGTTCCAAGCGTGACAACTGGGGTGAGTACGAGAGACGGATAGCATCTCCAATGATAAGATAAAGGGTAATTATTTTGTAGTCTCCGGTGACCACAATCATTATTCTTTACAGTTATTCAGTTGCGGGACGAGGGAGCACGAATGGAATGTGACTGAATTCAAGGAGATTCTCGCTTCAAACGACTTCATCGGTTCCACCGAATTTCATTGGCGAATCAAGAACATTCTCGGAGGGAACTTTGACTGGAGCTTCCGGCTGGAACCGCGTAAGCTGGATAATGAAAATTGGCTCTGTGTTCGCTGGACTTTGAACCGAATTGGAAGAAGCTCTATGCTCACTTGGCCCTACTCTATTCCCGAGAGTGCTACTCACAAGATAAGCATCAGTGTGAAGGATAAGCTGGGTCAGGACTTTGTTGTGAACACTTCAGGTTGTGTTTAATTTAACAAAAATAAAAATCCTCGTTACCAATCATTGAATTGATAAATTAATTTATGTCGTCTCAGGTGTGGAGAACTTGTGGCCAGGCGAGAGTCGCTTTATCTACCTTATCAAGCGAGACACCAACTTGCGAGACTTGCCCCTGGTTGGTAGCACTATAACCGCGGATATCACTTTGGAGTTTTTCACCACCACAGCCCTCTACTCCAGTCGCCCTCCTGATAACCCAACCAGGATCTTAGATGAGGATGACCGCGTCATTTTGGTATCGCCTCTGGAAAGAGACCTGGAAAATGCAGATGTTATCTTGGTGTCCAAGGACAATGTGCGCAAGCCAGTACACAGCCTTGTCTTATCAACCGTGAGCCAAGTTTTGGAGGTGTTACTGGACGAGGAGGAGGAAGATGACAATGGGAAGAAGATGATAACCCTGGATAAGGTTTCAGGAACCACTCTCGAAGTTCTCCATCACTTTCTCTACAGCGGCCAACTAAATCCGGAGTGGGCACAAGTAGACGTGGTCACCGAACTCACGGATGCAGCAGGAGAGTACGAGATGGACCAGCTTACCGAATTTCTTGATTCTCACGTTGGCGCCGTCGTTCAAAAAGAAAATGCTTTGGCCTTACTTCTGCTCACGAGCAAGTACGAGATGCAAAGGGCTCGACAGGCTGTTCTGGATTGGATTAGGGCGCAGCCACTGGGCGTGCTCGTAGGATGACAGGAAGAAGGAAGGAAGGTGGATCAGAAGATGATTATGGACACAAAAATATATTGATCCATTTTTGATTAGACTTTGCCTGGATTTTATGTGAATTTTTGCACGATTAAAAGAAATAAAAGAAAATTGTGTTTTCTCGCAAGATTGGCTTTTTAATGATAAGCACAAAAACACAAACACTGCACTTATCTTAATAGGTAATATTAATTCTCGCATAATTAGTCAAAGCACATCTTGATTCTAGTCTACCTTCTTCTTCTTCTTTATTACTTTCACGAAAGTGAACTGAACACACAAGAAGACAATCATGTGCTCAGATAAGCATAAATTTTAGTTCCAGAAAACAAGACAAAAACAGAAGTTCTAGAGCCTCCGAAAAAAATAATAATGAACTGCACACACACAACTCAGCAGACAAAAACAGAAGAGAAAAATGGAGACAAGCCACTCCTATTTTTCTTACTTTTTCCTTTATGCTCCATTTTTTGTTTGTCTTTAAAAAAAACAAGACGGAGCCTTTTTAAAATTCCTATTTTTGTCTCCTTCCCTTTGAAAAAGACTTGTGCTGCGATGCGACCAACCACCGCGTGTTCTTCAAAATAAGAGAAAGGAAAAACTTTTGGTGAAAAGAACTCCTCCTCTCCTTCTCTTCTATTTTTTGGACACAACAAACCAAAAATAAAGTTCTACAATAAGAAATCTAAGAAAATGGCAGGTCAACAACAGGAGCAGCAGCAGCAGTGTGCTGGTAAGAAAATATACTGCTCCACACAACAACAACAATAAATACCTGAGAAGAAAGATGCGTGTGCGTGTATTTTTTGTGCACACAAAAAACGGTTCCAAAATAAGATAAAGAATTTATTGGAAATGAATAAAAAGAAGAGGAAAGAAGAAAAAGAAAGGAACTCTTCTTTTTTTGTGGAGCAGAAAAATAAGGAAATCGAGTGTGCAAAAAAATAGAATCAAAGGAAAAAAGGAATGAATGAATGAATAAGAAAATGTGTGTGTATATTTTTTGCACAGACTTTTTTCCTTTTGTTTTCTTTCCTTTTTTGTGAAAAGAAGGAATTGAAGTGAAATAAGAATATTTTTGGTGGTGGTGGTGGTGCGGCTGTTTTTGTAAAAGAAAGTATTCATTATTATGGAATTTATTTTTTTTCTCTGTGTCTCTTTCTGTTTATGTGTGCCAAAATGGAAAAGGAGCGACAGAAAGAAAAAGTGTTTTATGTGCTCCAAGCTTTTTCACTCCTGTGCCCTTGTTTATTCTTGGGAGAGTGAGTGAAAAGCGTGAAAGACAAAAAAAATAAATGTGTCC
>JAHZNF010003647.1:0-11724 GCA_027744215.1 Troglopedetes dispersus | reverse complement strand
TTAAGGCTGCTAAACCATTAAAGACAATTACTGAATCAGGCAGTAGGAGTGTGTAAAATATATTTTACACACTCCTACTGCCTGATTCAGTAATTGTCTTTAATGGTTTAGCAGCCTTAATTACAGAAATGTTTTCATACCAGAGGTGATGTACCAGTGAGCCTACATGAAAGTTAATTTCTCCTCTACGTAAGAACATTGCCATATTAAAATTACTGACTGGATTATGTTATCAAACATAAAATTACAAGATGTCCACATGTAAGATCCCTACAAAACATATTTGCTAATGCAGTTAGTTTGTGAGTTGTGCAAAATTATAATAGCATAATTGTGAATTATGAGGCGAATAATAAAATTATTTCAGAAGCTTCATTATTTTGAAGAGCTTAAATTTAAAAAGCACTGTCAAATTTGATTATTTAATGATGAACTTGCAGCATGAAAAGTATCTTGTTGGTTCTTACAAGGGTCTAGTTTGCAATGATTACATTGTTTTGTGCTCTTCCTGTTTCATAATCGATACAAGTTGACCGCTACACAGAAGGTAATGATACGTAGTGAGTGACCACCGTAGTGGTGATTATAGAAAATCGCGTTTACATATGTCTAACACGGCTACGACGACGGTGGTGGTGTTGGCGGTTCGAAATTGTCATTATTTGTTAGATAACACTGGCAAAATAAATGTGATGAAATAAGGCAAGTCCAACTAGTAAAAATCACCTGCGATATGATTATGCATTCGAATTATACAAGGTACGTCACCACATAATTATAATGTAGCTTGCTTTGGGTACTGGTACTTTTTGTGGTCAAGGGACTTCTAATTTGACAGTAATGAACTTTAACTGTGCGATTGTCATGTGGCAGCTAAATCTGTAATGTAATGTTTTTGTTGTCGTTATACTATTTGTTTTTTTTTACAATTGGTGGACACTCTAGCACAATATGGCCAAATGTGTGCATATATGTATAGCTTAACAAAACTTCTCACTACCAACAGTTTTATGGCTAAGTAAAAAACACACATTAACAATTACATGTACTATCACTTTTGTTTGTGACTTTGTTTTTTTGGCTTATTGGATTAATGGAGAACTGGGTCCATTGTGTTGCACTTTGGAATCGGTGTTGCAAAATTTTTGTTTTTCTCGTTCTCATCATATCAGCACATCTCAAGAAGTTCTCACCTTTCCCTTAATTTTACATGGATTGGTGGTGTTGAGAGGATAGCTTTGCCTTGTGTGACATAGCACGATTTGAAGGGAATCATTACGATGTTGTAAGATCACCAAAGAGCATTATACATAAGACTACTTTTTGCGTGGTGTTAAATGCACATCTTTCAAATTTAGTTAATGCATGTGTTTAATCATTTTTAATTATTATTGTCATACACAATTCCTTCGCTACATTGATATTTGCTCTTGCACTTCACTCCTCTATGATGCAATTTGCACGGTATGCTGTTACCACTTATAATTATTTATAGGGCTCGACGCTAACCTTTTGTTTTCCAATCGACCTAAGGGGAATGTTTCTAGCTAATGATTTAACAATACCTTAAATAATTGAAAGATGTGGTGGAATTGAAATTACATAATAAATAATACATCACTTTATAAATAAGCTCATGAAAATTTCTGCCTTTCCCAACGATTTTGATTCTTGGTCCATTTATTATTCGAAAGAAACATTGCTAAATATGTAGTAAACTTATATATTACCTGATCAAATTACAGCAATCCAATAGCTCTTTAGCATAATAACTTAAGTATGATATCATGTTGCTACTTATGATTCTACATATTCCATTGCAAACTTAATTTAAAAGATTGTGTTGTGGAAGGCGTAAACGTGTAATTTCGTGGACGGAGCAATATCAATAACTGCAATAGTTTAGAAATTTTGCTGCTCATAAAGAAATATGACTAACTTTTCTTCAATTGACTGACTTTGCCCGAAGGAAAGAAGCCAGGATCCTACCATGAGTGGCCCAAGAAAAGAGGGTTGAATGTACGGAGAGGAGGCCAGCTCGCCATAAAGACTACGTTAATACCTAGAAAAAATATATCTTTACTCCTCCCTCCCTTGATTTTATTTTAATATCTTTTTAACACCTTACATGGAGTCCCAGGATTATGTCCGACGGCAGAGGAGAACAAGACGTATTTCACAACAAGATTTTATGCTCTCCTTAAGTGCTCGTCGTAAAGGTCTGAACATGGCACAACCTGAGTAAAATGCTTCTAAAAGTTTTCATTTCGTGAGTCATTAGGGGATGCCAAGTTTTTTATTGGAAAACTGAGAAGTACTAATAATTGATAGGTACTCGTTACGCTGGGTCTTCTTGCATAACACTTGGCCATGATTAATCTCCTGAATGTGACTGAGCATCAATCTTAGCTGGTACGGAATGCAACAGCTTGTGGACAGATGTAATACTTTTCTTCGAAAAAAATTAGTCTGGCGCATAGGTAATAGAGAGTAGCTTCGCGCGTCAGTATACCCAGAAATTGAGCAGAGTCACCTAACCTTTTCTTCACGGTTTCGTTGAGTTGATTTTGTAGGCGTTAGTACAAAATAACGAACGGTGGATTGACCGACAGAACACCTGGCATAATATTTGCTTTGTAAAACGTGTGAAAATTTGTCGGGTGGTCATCAACAGCCAGTCCGGTTCATTCATAAAAGTTACTGTTATTCTGATTCAATCAACTCTTAATTTTTTCAAAATCATGGCAGAAAACGCTTGAATGATACCGAAGGGAAGTATTAATAAAATGAGGCATAAAGATTGAGTAAACTTTTTTAAAAAGTAACATACAATTTTCTAAACCACAAGAATACATTTTGCAAATTTTAAGTTGACAGTTCTCACTTCTACTATGCTTATCACTACTTCACCAAGTGACATTCGCCTGTCAATCAAACTCTCCTTTCTTTTCCCACTTCCATGATGCAACCAATACAAAGAGCTCTACTAGCATGGACTTTTCGCGAAAATGCAAAGGTGGTGACTTGTGGCATCATCACAAATATATCGAGTAGAAGATAAAGGTGGATACTACTTATTAGTCTTCCTTGGCAGGTAAACGTGCTATGCATTATTTATGTATTTTTGGTTAGAAGTTTAGAAACAAAACAGGCTAGTAATAACTCTGAAGAAAACGTTCCAATCGTGATGGTCATACCTACTTAAGTGTATTTTATTGATTACACCTAATTTTTAACAAAGTGTTGCACCAGTCCATCCAAATATGACACTGCACTTGTAGGAGCTGATGTAGCTGATCATGATATTGATAATGAATATCATTGATTGCAGATGGATTCATTGTTGTCGAAATCTTCACCTCTCCGACGTAACAATAATAATGAGCACCATTGACAATGCCTTCATCATAATACATCATAATATCCAATATATCATATTAGGATAAATGGTGAGAGCAACGTGAATTGATTGACGATATACTGCAACAACTTGTTTTTGGGGTGTTAAGCAAGTGATCGATCTCGAGAAAAAAGTAACTCACTTCAACTTATAAGCAATATAATAAATAATGATTGTTGAAGCACAATGCACCAAATGAATGAAGTATAAATTTTTGCTTGAATGTCGAAAGAGGGAAAAGGGATTTTTAAAAAAAGGTTTACTACAACATTTTAAACATGTTTTTAATAATCACTAAATAATTGTGGTAATTGGATCCGACTTTGTCTGAAATTCTGCTGTTGAGATTTTTGTGCATTTCGGTAACATGCAACAAATGTGTATCATTATGATAATGATTTAAAATATGTGCACACAAATGAGCATTTTAAGCAATAGGTTGTCCAGATCGTCGTCGTTGTCATCATGAGAGTAAATTGGATTGTCATAAAAATTTATTATTTTAAGTAGTCCTGTCATTGCACATGCTTTCGTTGCCTCACGTTTCAAAGTCAGTCATATTCTTGCTTAAGTCTCAGTGGGTAAATGCACCCATTTTCTCTCTTGTTTTCTGTTAGGAAAAAATTCCAATCAAAATTACAATGACTCAGGAACTAATAATACAAATTGAACTGGTGTAATAGGATAGCAATAAGTTTTAATAGGCCTGTATTACGTTATACTTGTGTTGTCCAAATTTCTATACCTTAGCCCATTATCAAAAGAATCAATAGCAAATTGTGTTTGATTGGGTAATAAATTAAAGAGATAGTGTCAGAACTTACTGGCAACAACAACAACACAGGAGACTTTAGGCACATTGGCTTGGCTAGACCTTTTGTTCTTTTTTCTTTGCTGACAGTAAAAAAAATTCTTGCAAAAAAAGATGCATGCAAAACCTTGTATTTTGGCGGTGCCAATGCGGTACCAGCAATAATAAATCATCATTTTGCTACAAATTACCCTTTGTAAATTTATGCAGACTGATTTTGAGTAGTGAAAATGAAGTCATACTGCGGAACTTCTTCATTCTCCAGTACCTGGCGTCTCATTTTGCATGAAATACCCATTTCTGCAAATTTTCCATTAGTCACATTTATGTTGCCAAATTCTGCATATTTTCTCAGTAAAATGTCATCTTTTTACTGAAAAAGGGTTATTATTACACAATAATGATTATTAGTTTAATTAGAATGGGCCAAAAGTTGCATGAGAATCTAGTCAATTCGCGATACAGAACAAAGCGCACACAAATTATGCACTAATATGTATTTGTGTGACAAGCCATCCACTTGAGACGATGGTCCTTTGTAATGTCAACATGAAATACCCCAGCAGGCTTTGTGAAGGAATAATGGAAACCTTTGTTCGTCGTTTTTTTTTGCTGTGCACTCGACAATGAACACTCCAATAAACAATCAAGACGCATCCGGTTACATAAGGTCCAAGTCCAAGTACTGAGCCGAAGCTACTGGGATTCCATAAATTTCGTCTTAAGCATGCATATATATTTTTATTCATGAGATGCGTGCGTACATGCCATTTTTATCAGGCACATTATGAATTCATGAAATAAGAAATGACTTTGACGAGTATCGTGCGTTTGAGCATGTGCTCCACTCATCGTTGTTATCATCATCATTCGTCATGCCATGACGCGTTTTTGCTTCTTTTCTGACATTACTACTTTTGTTCAGAGTGTGCTTTGTTGTTTCGTTTGATACCGACGACGATCTAATGCGCTGATATTTTAGGAGCCACCAACCTCCATACCTACCACATAATATATTATGTAAATAGGACATTGCAGTATTACTGCTGTTGCTCATATTGCATGCCGCATTGATATAAACATTTTCCCTCCCACAAATACATTAAAATTACATCCCTTTCTTCAAGCACTCGATTTCGGCATCCTCAGTAGCAGGCTTGGCGGAGAGACTTAACTATGAGAATGACCTCTAAAAACATTTCGCACAGAAGGAGACAAAAAAGCTTATCTAACACTAATCTCGGGTAAATTTAATATGCGGTCTTAAACATTCATTTAAGCACGCACTAACACGGGGAGTCACATAAGTGTACTTAAAAACGAGCTACTGGCTTCAAAACACACTTTGTACTTTTCAAATTAATGGCTACTTTTCTTTTAAAATTCATATAACAAACCTTATCGTCGCGTATTTTAAGGCAGAGTGTATAGTAAAGAACAAATATTTATTGCATATTCTTATATAACTACACCACTTTTGAAAAGAGAGAATGAGTGAGAGCCTCCAAATGAGAGGGTTTCATGATGTCAAGATAATTGACCGAGGTCAAATGGCTTCGCAACTTGTAGGAACTCCTAACTTATCATTATTAATGTTCTTCGTATCTTGGTTAGATTTTATGCATGTTGGTTGTAGGTATGTCATATGGCATGACATGACTTAAAGGTAATCCTTTAAAAAGTATTTCCAGGGAGCTGCTAGTCCTTCTTTAAATACCCAAACTGACATTTGCATGCATATTCATAAGTGTTTTTGTTTGTACACAGTACACACTCATTCATTAACGAGCTAGCAAAAAAATCCCTTTTTTGACACTGATGTATTGTTATAGTGCGGAGTTGACTTGCCTCACTGTTCTGGTGCTCGTAATCACTTGCTGAAAAATTGCTAATTTCGTCAACAATACTGACGGCACGTCGCGGGTCCACTTTACTCTGCGTGATCAATTTAAATGAGCTTTGACTTTGACTACTATTATTATTAACTTTGAGAAGAAAAATAATTACTGTTAATATGATTTGCTAAGGCGAACTATTCGAAATAAGATATATGTCTGTAATATAGAAAATGTATACATATGTGGTTAAACGATGACTAACTCAAAATAAAATCTAAACAAACAAAAAAGTTATACCGATAACATGCGCGGTTTTCGTTCAGCATGCGACTTCTTGTTTTTTTTTTCAACCCTCAGAAAAAATTACAGTTGTGCAATGGTCAGCCAACTCGCTGCTACTATCATTATTTTGAATCGCAGACACCACACAAACATTCACAAATATCAGATTACGTAATAATATAAAAAGGAGAGAAAAGTGGTAATGAATTCTTGATCTCAGGTCGGACCTCAAGATTGATTAATGATTGCTCGTTAAATTTTTTTGCAGAAATTAAGACGACAAGTGTGTTTGTCTATGGAATTTTCCATATTTATATGCGAAGGTATGAAAATGGGCAAAAGTGACACTCAGCTTCATTGCTAACTGTAAATCATTTAATGGAATCAACGCATGCTTTAGAAGCTGAACGGAAGCTACTGGAATTATTTGAATTAATATGCATTGAATTCATTTTTATGATGGCAAGATTGACATAAGGATAAGAAATGGCTTGAAACAAAAGGGATTTTTGCCATAAAAGGACTCAGTTTAGTAATCATGCGTACCTCGCTGATCGTGTCGCTTGTCATACATACACAACTTTTGCCACCACCGTTATATAATTCATTATTATCTCAGTGTTCCATCGCGAGTCGGTTTAAGATTAATATTCAAAGTGCGATCACGGCATTTTTTTTCGCTCGGGCAGGCTCAAAGATTATGTAATAGGAAGCATATTAAATATCATTTGGTGAATTTCAATAACAGCTTTAAATGTCAGGTGTAATTGTTGCAGTTACCTTCCATTCTTCGATAACTGATCATGATGATGATGATAGCAGGTTTTATGGTAGCACCAATGAATGGACGACGATGATTGACCTGCTAGCTGAAAATTGAAATGCTTTAGTCGGATATGACGTTGGTGCGAGACCCGATGACATATGAATACGTAATCATTATTGAAGATAAAGGCGAACATACCTACTGATTTGTATTACGACGAGATACGAAGAAATGAAACGAAGATGATGATGACGATATGATACCCAGAAATTGTTGCTGGGTTCTCCTGATGATGTATGCGTACGACAGACAGTCAGTCTAAGTTGATCGAAAAGGCTATATACCTGTTTCTTCATGTGCTGGGTTAATCATTTCCTGATAAATAAACAGAAGCATAAGGTTATCTAACAATATTATTATCATTGCTATCATGTTTCGGAATTAATTAGTCTTAACAGCAAGTCATTCCACAGGATAAATAAATAGGTACTAGGGTGGCGTTTTTCCTGTGTATTTAACACTGAGGTCGGTCCACCTGATTGATGATGGAAACGAACGAAATTACAGACAAAACTGAAATCTGAATGTATAACGAGAATTTTTTAAATGCGCTTTTAATTCCAGATTGGAGCGATGACGGGGTCGTTTAATTAATTTGCATAATAATAATAACCATGTACGTTTAATATTTGTTTAATATTTTTTTAGTCTGGCATATCATACGGTAAATTTGATCAGTATTCCCAAGTAATTAGTGGCCCCACAGAATAATGTCAGCTTTGATAGATCTGAAGATACAGACAAAATTTGATAATGTATTCATGGTGCGTACCACCTATAAAAAGTTTGGTGTTTTTCTCTGCGTGAAAAAAGAGCAATCAGATTTTAACCACAAAAGGGTCATCAAGCCACATCACAGGAGGCAAAAGTGATGCCTTTGATGTTTGACCACATCTAGATTAAAATCGAGGCTATTTTGACACGTTCAGTTTTTTATGATTTTTAAAAGCACGTTCATCATCAAAATGAACAAAGGAGTGAGCAAAATGGACTGAAGCTTTTATAGCATCGTTTCACTTTGTCCTTGCGAGAAATCTTTTTTCGATGAAGTACACAAAACGATTCCTAAAAATAGCAGCTACTACTGGTGTTACGTGTAGCATGACGCTTGCTGTGGTGCAGAGCTGAAAGATGCGATACAACAGCAAAAAAAGGAGAGTTTGTAGTTCTTATTATATTGCCAACTTTTGTATCCACCGTTTCTCACGTTTTCTTGTGGTTAGTCCTTCCGATTTGCATTGTAATCAGGTTGGTGAGCGAGCGAATGAAATTTTATGTCGCAGAATGCATTGGGATCGGCATGCACTTCAAAAATATTAAGCGAAAAGGAGGGAGGAGGTCTCCCAGTTTTCAGGTGCATCCATAAGTTGCCCTTCAAGACGAGATTGTAAAAATGGCAATAAATATCTTGGTAATGAGATGACATGCGTGCGCAGTGCGTGGTAAGGGTAGGGAATTTCCTCCAAAAACGATACCATGAATCATAGAATCATCCACTCGGCTCTTTCAAGGAACGTGAGGAGTGTGGATTAAGTCAAGTATTTTTAGTGACACGTACCAGGGAGAAGTTAAGGTGATGGTGACTGCAGGATCATATATTTATTATGCCCGTCCCCAATGGAAGGCTAACGGGTGAACGGATGAAGGTCTATTGAGAGATATATTTGTGCACAAAGGCATCAAAATTCACGGTAATGCAATAATAATGAGTTGTAATAAGAAAGTTTTATGCAGTTAAAAGCAGAAGCAGTTGAATGTTATTAAAATATGCAAATTGGAGGTTGCTTCATACTTTTCTTACAACTTTCCTCTCAGCCTTTCCTTTTCAATTGTTTGTCACTCAGTCATGAAACGCATCAATGATCCGAATTCAATCAGATTAAATTATGATAAGTATACGCACGTCTTTGAGCACGTAATTGAGATGATTTTGTATTTTGACTGACATCGGGTCACAACCACTGACAGATTACAATTTTTGGACATGAGCGTGGTTGAGGAGAAGTGGAGTCGTAATTGGAAGTCGGTAATAATTGGCTTGTCCATTCGCTGACTCAAAGGATATCAAAATATTGATCAAGCTTCTTTGCATCTACATCTCGTGGATTGATGTACTTGACTAAAGATTTATTTTTGTAGTGTGTCCCTCGAGAATGAAAATTTGCATTTTTCTAAATCTACCACATACTTAAATGAAAAATCTATTAAATAATAATAACTTATAGGTACGCACACCATGATCTCTGAATTAACTGTGCACAAAAGGTACCCTTAAATTTCTAGCGCGGTATAATCATCAACAATTCTTTTCGAAACGTCGCTAGTCGTTTAGTCACCAAAAATCACCTCACTCACTTTTCTAGCGAACTCCTGACAATCAGGACTTACCTGCAGGACGCCAATTTACAACCACATTAAGCTCGAAGTGCTCCCTTTGAGCTTCCCTGCGTTTCAGTTAATTTATAATTATAACAGGTAATGGCAACAAACACACCTCCTTCTCCTGTATTAAAAAATGGCAAATTGGCGATGTGCATTATCTCCTTGTATTCACTTCTCCTCCTCGTTTGTTCTCGAGATTATCTCGCTTTGAAGCTGACAACTCTCTCCTTTCCTTGTTTTCTCTAGTATTCCAACTTTTATATTTAGGTATTCCTTATTCTGCTGCAGATACTGCGATTTCCTTGTAAGGATAATTGCAATTTCACTTCAGGTAGTTTAGTCTTCGTAGTTATGTAAGGATGATAGAAGAATTTGAAAACAGCGTATTACAATAATGCAATCATAATATGTCTGTTTCACTCAATAAAATAGAGGAGATTTTTCCTTTTCCCTTGTGTACGCATCCCATTGTACACACCTCTCTGCCTGTTAGAGAGTTGAGAGCTGAGGTGGATGCGGCAGTAGTGGTGTGGCTACTTAATACCTAAAAGTTTATTTAGAAAAAAATTGTGATGAGACTTGGATGATTGCATTCATCCGCAGCGTTTTATCTTTTAAATGAAATTGACAAAAAATTACCAACAGAGCAGCGAGTGAGTGAATGAGTACTACAAAAAGGAAATATAAAAAATGGCACATAAATTATTATTATTACAATGGTCAGCGTCGCAGATAGTAAAATGGCACTCATCTCATTTTGTAAAGCTTATATATACCTACCTAGTTTTTTCTTCGCGAAATTGCTCTGAAACGACAAACTGACAAAAATAAGAAGAACAATACCATGTCCGATTTCCTTCTGGCTAAGCATTTTTCCTGCACAACATATTATTATAAAATTATTATTATTATTATTATTATCATTGTTCATACATCACATCAAAATCAAATTTTTTCTGCGTGTAGTGTCACTTTGTATAACAATATTATTATTGCTAAAACGCATGCTTCAGTTAACTAACGAGTACATTATAATATGTAAGTGTGTGTTGTGCCCTTTCATACGTTGTTATTTTGTTGAAAAAAAAACCGCGACGAATTAAGAGAGAGAATCATGTGATCATGTGTCAAATGGGATACGTTACTTTTGACAAACAATGAATACGCAAATGAGTAAAAAAACGAGGAACAATTCAATTGTGAGTTGATTGCATATTGCGTTCGAGGCTCAGATGTGTTGCAGTAAGTCGCAGAATCTCTTTCTTTTGCCCGCAAAACCCTCTCCCTTACTGATACACTTACAGAAATTATAATATGTTGAATAGGTAATGAATTGTGCTGAGATATGTTTTAGTCTGCTCGGAGAGGTACACACTCTTTTCTCTCACTTTTCTTCAAAGTTTTAAACCAATTTTATAGTATGCAAATAAGGAAGAAAAATATTGGTAAAGGTAATCTGAGAGTTTAGGTGGTCAAATAGTAAATATGCATAAGGAACCCATGCTTTTATTACTTTTTTTGCAACCTTTGCAAAAAACTGCCTCGAGGCATTTAGTAGTTGTAGTAAATTGTTTACTCGAGAGGGACGTATGCAGTTTGCGTGTGTGAATTGACAGTCAAAGAAAACGAGGCACAAAAAACCGGAATCCCGTTATGCGTAGTTTCTCCACTTAACTGGTTTCGTTTTTTGGTTTCCATTTAGGAACACAATAGTGCATTTGACTAATACTTGTATTGAAAAAATGGTAAATAAATATTGAGTATAGTTTGTGTGTTTAAGGCAAATTGAGTGTGAACTGATGCGTAATAAATTAGAATGTTGTCTCCTTTTTTTCAAGAGAATAAGCGAACCATATCAGTTTTTAATGAGTTGAAATTTAATAAAGAATTTCTGCATTCTCTATAATTTGGCTCTCGTTCAGATCAGCGATTCAGAAAAAGTATTAATCAATTTCGAATTTTAATAGGTAAATTATTTTCGGCGATAAGATTAATTACAGCAATGTAACCTTTCGTATAATGCATCGTTTACTAATTCACCATGATTAATTAATCATTTTACTTTCAATGGTAATTGAGTTTAACATGTGTAATAAACATTTTAGAAAAATGGGGAGGACTACGAAGTGGAGAAAATCCAGCGAAATACGGAGAATCAGAATTTTGGAAAAATACAGAATATTAC
>JAHZNF010003646.1:0-10645 GCA_027744215.1 Troglopedetes dispersus | reverse complement strand
AATTTGGTGTCTCGACCCCCGGCTATCTTTCGAAGCCGGGTATCTTTCGAAGCCCGGTTATCTTTTGGTCATTTACGGTACATATATAATAGTGTGTATATATTATTATGTGGATGTCGAGCCAATAAAATAATTGCATTGCGTATGTACGTAACTTGAAAAAAATATGGTAGATAACCCTCCTTTCTGTCACTCCACAGAAGAGGCGAATGGTTTTGTTTGTCTGTTTTCTTCGAGTATCAAAGAAATATGTTTAATGGAAATGCACACACTTCTTGCACAGTTTTATTTTTTTTTGCGGAACATGTGGGAAAAAATAAGAGCTCCAGCTGGTGACAGTACATTTCAAGTTTCTCGGATTTTCGCTAGGTATTATAATGCAATTTTTAATGATGACACCTTCCCTCTTCAAAAGACACATTGTGGAGCGTTCCATGCATAGTAAGGTGTCATGTGCCAAGTCAACGAGTTAACTGTGCACATCTCGCAAAAAAAAATAACAGTAGGGTTGTGTGAGCTTCGACACAAAAATTTTTTCTACAAACATTTTGACAAAGAGACAGTCAGACTGATGAAATGAACACATTGAGGGAAAGCTGTATAATAGAAGTCCTCTATAGCATTTATCTCATAATAATGCTCCATTCAAGAGTTTTTGGACATTACTTGCATATTTGGTGTGTTTAGTTGAGAATTACATGCGGAAGCACAAAAAATAATATGTGGAATGAAATGAACAGGGATCGTTTTTAATGATCTGAGATTCTGATAAAAATCATTTATATTTTTTGTTCCTTCATATACGTCTCCACATTAAAAACGCCGACATATTTTTTTGTTTGGAAGGACACGCGGAAGCATTGGTTTTCATTATTGGTGGTATAGTTTGCCGTTAAAGTTTGGGAACATGCTTCTACTTCTATGTACAGAGTAGTCTATAAGGGAAGAGGAGAGGTTTTTTCTCAACATAATTGAGAAACAAAAAATTCTTTGGAAAGAAACATCATAGCTTATAGGCATATCTCCGTAATTTGTCTGAGATTGTTTCTAGATAAACGGAGCGCTGGGACTTGATTTGCAACTCCACTAATTTTGTTTACCCTGATTTCCCTGTCATCTTTTTTGAATTACGTATTTTCCTCGTCCTCCTAAAAATGAGTCATATCAGTCATCATCTTTAGTTCCTGGGAGGAACACAACCCTTCTTCCAAAGCTATTTCGCTGATGAGGATATAATGACGATAAAAATAGCGATAACAGAATTACAATAACATGTAACGTTCACACGATGCTAACTAGACCCACATGGAAAAAAGGATATGCGGAAGTTGTACCATTTTTAGTTGTTGCATTGGGTCTTGCGTTGTAAACAAAGAAAGTGATTCATATATTCGTATTTACAAAGTATTATTGCACACACATTATATATTTTATTTTCTACAAAAAAACAGTTTCTTCTTCCGGAATTCATTCATTATCAGAGTCGTCATCTTCTGTCTGTCAGCGACATAGTCAATCAGTCATTATCGTTCCGCTTCCGTCCTTCCGTGTCAACTTGAATTTTCCCGGTGCTCTAATGTCTAAATAAGTAGTAAGCTCCTTGTTTAAAACGAAGATCCCCTGCTTCTTTTTTTGGTATGCACTTGTGTCAATTTTTTTTTTGGCAGAGGAGCTGTCCCAAAATTTAATCTCTGTGAAGATCGTAATGCCTGATTCTGTTGGAAACAAGTGAAAGGTCAGCTACCTGAGTCAATGAACATAAAAGTGCTTCAAGGATTTCACAACCCCAAAAAATCAAGAAGAATTAAAAATAGACAAGAAAATTGATACTATTTTCTTCCCCTCAAATTTAATTATTTATGGAAGTGTAAGTTTTAAGTGGTTGCTGACACGTGTCTCCACGCCAGCTCGTTCCTTCAACGGTTATCAAAGTGTATCCAAGAAATGATACTAGAGAGTGATACCCTCTTCTCTTCCTTGCGGTTGATTTCCTGTTGTTTTACTAATTTCACAAGTCACTGCTCCGTCGACCTTTCACGTCCGTCACTTTTCTCACTCACTCCACATCCTAACTTCAATATACCTACCAAGATTTTTCCACCACGAAGAAATACATTCGGAAGTGGTACATGATTTCCTGTAACTCTAAGCGAGTCAAGTATTTTGCTAACAATTTTTGTAAAGAGGCAGAACGAAGTGGCAGGCAATAATGGGATCCTATTACACACACACACACACACTGATGCAAACTTTTATATATTTTCTCAGATGTGCAAGCTTTCTCCTAACATTTGTACAATACTCGTCATCACTTGCAGTTTTCAAAATAGCCATTAGCATTACGATAAATATTTAATGATTACTTCAAGATGATGCTGCTCGGGAAGTGAGCAGCAGAGGTTTTCGTTTCGGAGGAGAAAAGAAAAACAAGTGTTGTTGTTGCTTTTTGCGAGGAACATAAAAAATTTTTATGAGGAAAGTGATGATACATGATGATCTGTTTTTTGCTTCCACTTCCAATCTGGTTCACTCTCTCTCTACAATGATGTCCCTCTTGAAACATTAAAATTGTGCGTGTGTGAGTGTGTGTGTTATTTTTTACTGTGCGAAATCATTCGGCTGAGTTTGTTGTATATATATTTTTTATTGTGATTGCTCCTACATACACAATTAATTTTTACTGCTTCTTTACATGCAATAAAGTCTGTCATAAATTTGTTCCACGGAACGTTTCTCATCTCCTCGCCTGACTCATCCGGAACGAAGATGTGTAGTAATAAAAAAATCTGAAAAGTTTTTGAAAAACTAGTAAAACTACAGACCACAGTCGACAAAAAGCCACTTATGGGATCGTAAAAATTGTAAATCATAGTTGTGTGTTTTGCATAATGTTTTGCAGATAATCATTTCTGACAGGAATGGGTGAAGTCCCACACGAAGCCAAACTTTGAAATTCTATCATAATTGCGAAGCAGCAATTTGGAAAATGGATAACCTTTTTTTTCGTAAAAAAAGGATGGTATTTTCTTTAGGAAAGAACAACATTTCGTTTTGTATCCTGATTGCTTTGAGTGAGCACAGAGTAAATACACACACTCAGGTCGTGTCATGGAGCAGCGAGTAAGACTAAATAAATAGATTTTCGTTTTTTTTAAAGTTAACGATTTTAATCGGATCAGATGTATCCTTTATAAAAATTGTATATTTTTTATGCGATTTTTATTCAATAAATGATCTCGCCCATCAATTGCTAGTCACCCAGTGGAACAGGAGCAATCGCAAGAATTCCTTGGCTGTGTCCATAATAATTCATTGCCACGTCGTGATTCATCATGGCAAAGAATTTATCTAGTTTGCAGTGCATGTTCCACTCGAGGCATTTCCGCTGCATTTTCTCTGTCGATGTGGATACAGTCTTCTTTGAAACTGTCGCTACACTGCAATGCCTTCAACGTGGAGGAGACGCCCATTATTACACAACATGGATCTCGGAGGATCAAACTAGTATGCAGAAGCAAAGTTGATTCAGAACGAGTCAATTCCAATTCATTACGCAAGACCGAGACGAAAATCCAATCTCATATTTTCCCCATTATCATCAACTGCACATAAACAAAGAGATGAACCAAACAAGTTTTTGGGAATCACAAAGTGGAATATATTTTTGATAAAAAATACTTGTTCTACTACAATTTTTATGCATTGAAAATGATTTGTGGATGAAGTAAATATGATTTCTCTTTGGGATAATTTTAGAAATGCCGATATTCTTTGTAGATTCCAAGTTGAGATCCAATAACTTTAGTGATGTCCTCATTCCCATCTTTTCTCAATTAAAATTTGTCACCATTTAACTACAGAGTTATGACTCCATAATTTCCCTAAACTTGAAAGGCAGACGCACGAGCAAAAAAAGTAAATTCCACTTTGTGGAATGTACAAAAAAACATTGATGAGAACGGGTCCGCCGTCGCGGCGGTGGATTACTTAAGCTAGTGAGATTGATGCCAAATTGTAATACACATTTATATACGTGCACTTTGTACAAACACATTAGTGAAGCTTGCGGAGAGGTTTTAGATGAAATCTGCTCCGAGGTCTGTGCATCTCACACAAACTCAATGAAAACTACCAAAATTCTCATGAGCACCTTGGAATATTGAATACCGTATAATTTTAAATCAGAAACGATCAATTTCTCCAAAGGTAAAATATATTGTGTAATTTTAATAAGTAGATATTATTGTGTGCATCATAATCATGTGGAATTTAGTAATATGACAGAGCTTCTGCGGCACTCTGCTTTGAATAAAAAGGTTTCAGTTCGTGTGTCTATTAAAACGTGCTTAAGAGCATACCTCCAACAAGCCAACCGTTTTCCCGATCCACATTATTTTTTAAGGTTGATTGTGACGGAGCCGGGCAATCTTTTTTATTCGCTGTTCATTTGAATGATCATTTTTTCGGAGTCTTACTATGAATTTTTTTAGCCCTTTCTTCAGCAAAAATGGCACTGAACACATGTTCCAAGACTATTCAAACATTTGTATTGTGACTTGAAGACATATCCTAAGTAAAATATGTACATGTTTTCCTATTACATACTTAGGTACTCCCGATGATGTCCAATTGGGATCATACAAAGAATATCATATCATTATTGTTCCATTCTTCCTATGTAAACTAAGGCACCTCTTGTCTTCACTTTAATTCAGTATAATACGATCGACATAATGTGATGCGCTCGTCGGGCAGAATGATAGGCGCAGCACACAACGTGTGGAGGAAACAAAATTTGTTCTGAATAAATGTCGGGAAATGGGAAACAAGTTGAAATAAAGTTTGTCTAGAGTATCCCGTCTCTCGGTTATAATTTTTTGTTTGTTTGTCTCTCGGCTAATTTTTTTGTGTAAAAGGAGAAGGGAAGAAAATAAAAAAGATTGAACGGAGGCATAAAAATCGGGGGAAAAAAGCGGAGAAAGAGCTGAGCAAGATAACCCCAGAAGAGGTTCGACTACACAATAGATTTTAATAGGGAGGCAATGAGGCCAGAAAGAAATAAACATGACATGATGGAGAGCGAGACGCTGTTAAAAAGCACAGTGCGCGGAATGGATACAAAAATCTCGCCTGCCTCATCTCCAAACACACATATTATTATTATGTACTCTGCACATTCAAAGATTTTTTTCTCATGTCGAATGTGATGGTGGCGGCGGTGGATAATGATCAGGCAGGATGATAATATGTACACGTAAAACAAGTCAAGGAGACGGACGAGCCTAAACATAATTTCCCGTTCCTCAATGAATATCATCCTCCTTAGCATTCTTGTTTACAAGCTGTTGTTCCACTGCAAAAATACTATTTGCTTCTATTTTCTTGAGAGAGAGGGGAAAAAAGAAGAATTAAAGCAAAATGTGTCCAAGGACTCGTTCTCCTGTGTTGATACATAATTTTTGGATGGAGTCGCAAGTTCCATTTGATTCCATTGAATAACGTGGTTAATAATAATCTCTCTCGAGTTATTATTTCGGTTTGACTGGGTGGAATGTGTCTCCATAATAAATTTATTTTTGGTTAGCATCAAACAGAAAGAAAAATTAATTAGGTTAATGAGTTAGTACGTACACCCAACGGATTGAATGAATGGAATGAATCATCATCCCGAGAAAGAGAAAAAGTGTTGGAAAATGTTAGGCACAGATATCTGCTCTCCCTTGTTTACATACCTGGCAGCTAAGAGTATCCAAAAGATGTTCCAAAGAGTACAGAGGATGATCCACATTTTACACTGAATGATGATCTCTTATCACAAATGATAATGGGTGCTCCGAGTCGAGTGCACATACTACTTATAACAACTGCCCACGCTCTTCAAATTTATTCTTTTCGAGGCTAATGCTCACCCTCATAATAATAAAAGATGTAGTAAAATTACTACGGACAAGTGGTAACAGCGCCAATTTCATCATCACGTTTCTTTCTCTCTTCTTTCCCCGTCGTCCTCCTCTTATTAAAGATAAGTTTAATAGGAATACGGATAATTGTCAACCATAAACAAAAATTTCTCGTTTTTTTGCAAAACAACTTATTTATTATTTCCAACTGACGAAGAAAATAAAGGAAACAAGTGTTGGCGCAAGAGAAGTGGGGAAAAGTATTTGTCACTAATTATTTTTCCCCACTGAAAGTACATATTTATCTGGAATAGGAAAGATAACCTACGCTCGACGACCACACTTAATTTCTTTCACATTTAATCATGCCCAAGGTTTTTTTTTGAGACGCCGTGACCAGGGAGACCTGGTGGTGGGAACTAAGTAATCAGAGCGCCTTTTTCCGTTTTGATTGCTCCGCTTTGAAGATTACATGCTCACCAGAAAACACGAGTGCAAAATAATCCTCCCCACTGAAACTAATTATGCTTCGAATGTACAACATCTTCCCGAACATCCTGACCAAAGTTTTTTCCCATCAGGTAAAATTCACCACGGTGCACAATAAATTCAAACCAAGCTGCCACTTTAGCAAGGAACAATGTGATTAACAATGTGACACTTTAGGGATCACCGTTTCTTTTTTGTTCCACTCTGTTTAATTTAAGATGATACACACTGTGTTCTTGAGTGGCAGCACCATTCGTACGAATTGGGACTACGAATGCGACAACTATAATAGGCAAGATTGATAGGTGGGGCGGGAGCACGGAACACGCCAAATTCTTTCGTTGTTGCAGAGTGACCATCACCACCCCATAAAAGGGCGCTGGGTTCACTAAATAAATTTCGAGAAATGAAAACAGTTGCACCAGCCATTGCCAATAATAACAATGCGAGCAGAATTTTTCCCCCCAAAAAAATAATAGTTTATTTACAGAGTCTCAATTCGTTTATTATTATTTACTAAACAAAATAATTGGTTTTGGTCTCCTCCAACCGGCTTGCTGCTGTTGTGTTATGATAATCTGGATTCACTCTTAAATTTCCGTCTCACAATTTTTTCCTCCATAATTGTTTAACTTATTGTGGAGAAATTAGCACCCATCACAAAGCACAATTAATATTTTCACACGGTAACAAACAGAGATATAAAAGAGTAATCCTTAATATCAGTGTCTCACTCCCTTGGCGGCATGGTTTTTAATAGGATTATCTGAGCGTGCACATTTTTTCCCCGTGCTTGTGGGATTTGTCGTTGGAACGTGTATTATAAAGCATGCATTTTTTACCATGTATTCCCTGCGCACACACTATTATTACCATTTCGCAAAATTACAATATTATTTTTTTTATCACGAGAGACTACTGAAGAAGAGAAGGAACGGGAGGAAGAGTAAGCAAACATTCTCATTTTTTTCGAACCTTTTTTTTCGATCTTCCTTGCAGCCACCTCACACCACACACACACGCTCACAAACAAACACATCCTCACTACTTCACTTGACTTATTTGGCTACACTGCCTCGCTCCCAACAACTTCAGATTCACTCACAACAACAGTTTAGTTGAATGGGGCTTCGTAGTTTTTTTTCTCTCTCTCTGATTTTGCAATGAAGTTCCTCATCTCATCGTCATCACATCACCGTCGTCGTCGTCACCAGAGTCCGTAAGGTTTACATTTATGTAGGATAAAGTGTGGAAAAAACACTGCAAACACGTAATAATAATAATAATAATTGTGCTACACTGAGTCGATAGAGTATACACACAACATATCCTTGCTCCACCACCGGCCGTTATTGGAAGACGGTTAAGGTTTGCCGGTGAACTCCTCCAAGCTTTCTTACTCCAACTGTCTTCACAAGTAAATATTTGTTACTGTATGTTGCATTTCTTGAAATTGTCTCACTTTACCCCGTCAATATAAATTGGAAGTTGATTTTGTATTCAAGATAAAATTCTTCGTTACTAGATTTTGAGTATTACATTTTTGTCTCTTTTTCGCACTTTCAATGCTTGTCTTGATTAATGTGAGGTGCACTCCCAACCCGAAAATATTTCAGCAGGAGGAAGATAAGACACGATCGGATTTTTTTCTCCGATGATCCGCTCTCCACCACGGCGACAATTCTCCCGAGTATCTTCTCCGTTCTCGAGTTTGTGTGAGGTACTCTTGTTATTATTATGATGGGAATGGCACCCTGTTGCGTTTTTTTTCTCTCTCTCTCTCTTTCTTCTTTGCAACCGACGACGGAAGGATCTTTGTGTATTTACATTGCAATACTTATTTGTACTTGTATGTAACGTAGAAAAACAAAAATCAGCTAGACTTGATGTGTGTACGAGAACGTCCTTCCAAAATCCGGCCTCCTTGCCTCCAAACCAGCTTGAAGCAAAAAAAGGCTTCTCGAACTTGCTGATAAGGGTTTGCATGCACACACACAGGGTGGTGATGAGGAAAAATTGAAAAGAGGAAAACCAGATTTTCTTGAGATTCCTCGCATTCAGTCCATTTACTCCTTTCCCATGCCGGTCCTACTACTGGCTGGCACGATGCAAAAATTTTCGGAAAAAGAGAAGCTCGGCAACTTTTACATATTTACATACACACGAGTGTGGAGCACACACACAATATAAACTCTTATTTCTTACTTCATTCAAAACCAATTTAAGTACGGAAAAAAACATTAGGAAACAAAATACTTGACTGTTGTCTTAAGTTGTGTGTAGCCCGTGTGTTTTTATTCCGAAAAAAATATATCTAAAATATCTTCTAGTATCACTTAAATACTTCATATATAAATACGTGAGTTTTGTGTGCACTCCATTTGCAAAAGGGGAATATTATGTCGGGAATAAATTATATCGGTGGTGATGATCAGGATGATAACAACATAGCCATGTGGACAAGTTACAACTGAACAGTTAGCATTTCATTCAATTCATTCAACGAACAAGGATAGCATCTTAGACTTCATACTACGAGATACACACTGGTGCGTGTCTGTCGAGAGAGGGTTGTTGGGACATTGCGACCATGCGAAAATAAGATTCGAGTAAGTTTTTAACACATGTACAAAAAAATATGTACTTTTGCATGTAATCTTTGCAAAGTTTTGTATTTGTAATGTTTCTCTGAGCAGTTAAGCATCTACTATCTTGTGTTCCTTCTTGGCTACATATTTTGCGAAGAAAAAAGTATTCTTGGTGTTTTCTTGGCCACCTTTGCTCATTTGCTCAAGAGTATTATGATCACCCAAATTGTACACAAGGATCAACTCTGATGATATAATGAGGTATGCATATATTATGCATGTGTCACCATTTAAATCAATCCAGACAAAAAAACAGTAATTCATGGAAGCCGATTTTTTTCAGAGAGGGAACATGCGCTTCCACAAAAAAAGGAAGACTTTTTTTTGTAAAAAAAAAGAGTAGACGATTTCGTAAAAGAATTTCGGTAGACCTAAATTAAAAAAGGGGGAAAATGTATAGGAAATTTCAGACTATTGAACTACTGCACACGTTTGGAATTTTGTGGTAGTGTCGGAGCCAATGCATGCGCTTTTATATATGTGTCATCGTGGCAATTACACTCATGTGCATTTCACACACATGAGCACGTTAGACCACGGAATTGATGAGGTTCTGGTGTTATCATACATTTGAAATGAATATCAACACGATGTAATGAACATGTTGGATCGGTCCCGGTTGCCAGATAACATTAAAGAGAAGATTGTTTACACTTTGAATAGGACTTAATCTTTAGGGACCTGAGTACTCCTCCTCACATTACCAGAGATGAGCAGTGCTTGCCGACGGAACAAAGTATTATTAGTAAATGCTGTGAAATTTAAAATAAACACATTTTAATCATCACTGGACTCAATCAGTTATTCTTCATTTGCATGGGAGTCGCTGGCTGGCAAGGAGTGATCCCACTACCGAATAGATTTTTATCTGAGTTTTATGTGGAGGTTTGCTGCGGCACTCCCAAGAAAACGTGTAATCTCCGCAGACCTCACCGCAAAAATTTAATGTGTTGCACAGAACAACTCTTTCACTACATATTCTTATTTTTCTTGTAAGTGAGTACCGTCTATGCTGTGCTGCTAAAATATAATAATAATGATGGGATTGACTACATTACAGTTTTTTTTGTCTATTTACTTCATGTAAGTTTTGTAGAAATTAAATGAAATCTGACTGGCAACTTTCCCTGCGTCATTACTGCACATGTAAGCCGAGCTCAAGTTATCTGATGGAAGAGACAGTGTCGGAGTTGCGGAAACATGATGCGAGGTTGGAGATGAGGTGGAAATGATCCTGCTACAAGATACTCAACACATAGCTTTCAAAAGAAGACGGGATCACATGCTGTCCTGTTTGTTTCCAATGAAACCAGATAGTCGTCAGCTTTTCCTAAGCATTAACGGAGCATCCTCGAACATTATTTTCACAACATTGAAGAGGAAAAAAAGAGGATCACGGCAATAATGATATTTTTTTCGGAAGCCAGTGACTGCGTTGGTTTGGAGCACTGTCGACGATTAGTTTTTTATTCGGTGATTTGTATTAGTTTTCCCTGTGTTGTCTAATCTGAAAGTACTCCCCGGTCACAATACATTTGTCTTATCAGCCTCAACAACAATTATTTTCGTATTAGCTCGTCATTCAGATAAGTAAAGTTTGTCCTGGTT
>JAHZNF010003645.1:0-13920 GCA_027744215.1 Troglopedetes dispersus | reverse complement strand
CCATTATTCACGTTCCGCCTCTGCCTTTCTGAAGCATAATTATCGTACACAATTTATTACGGTTTGTTATGTCCCACAATACAAACCGTGTATACGTCCACAGTAATTATAGCAGCAATAAACAATCTCGTTAATAAAGAGCCACTTTTTTCTGAGGCATGACATGACACGTGTCTTCAAATTGCGTTCGACGTCCTTCCTTTCTACATGACATTACTATCTTTCTGTCGCACTGCTCCTTTCCTCAATTTTTGCAAGACTGAATATCTTATTTCATCCCATAAAAAGATGAAGTTCAACTGGTACAAAGCTTGCTTTTCCTTTTTGAAAGAAGTTTCCTTTGGAGACAAAACGGATTTCACGTTCATTTGTTAAATGTTTCTTGCCTGACTAGGCCCAACTCATCGTCATCGACCTCCCCGCTAGAGCAGACTTTCCCATGCACAGTATACCTCAGAACTCATCTTCAAAGACTTTGGTTTCTTGTTTAACTAGCTATTCTTCCCTTTCAAGTGAAGTATGCACACTCAGAGTCAGAAAGAACTCGTCCCGGTTAAATTAAATACCCTTCTTGGCATTCTACCACAAACCCGGCGTTCCTTGGAAGCCCGCCTGCCTCTTCCTTTTTTTCACCATGTATTCATGTATTTGAAAATTGGATGCTTCTGTTTTTATGCCGGATGAGCTTATTATTATGCGGGTCGACCTTTTCCCTGTTGATATGGCAGGCTGTATGAAGAATACCGAATATTTTTTCCATTCGCATAAAAAGACTTGTCTGTCTGTATTACGTACTTCATCACGTATAGCTTTATCTAGACAGACACGCTAAATGCTCCGCATTACAAAACAAACGACTTTCTTCCTCTCTCTCTATATATATATCTTTTTTACGCAATGTGGAAAAGAAAAAGGGATAAGGTTTGGTGGAGGACAACACTCAACTGCCACCGCATAGCAGCATTCCACCAGTCTTTCATGTCATCTTATGAACCTCAATTCTACACTTTTGTATAATACCCTCTTCCTATAACATCGCACAATAATGGAGAGGCACATTCAAAGCAGAAGCGGCTAGAAAATGTTGTATCTCTTTTTCCCGGGCATGCATATTTCATTGAATTTTCCAGTAAATAGTGCTGCTCTTCTGTGAATGATGCTGCTGCTGTTGCGACAATAATGAAATACAGTTAAAATGTAACGTCTCCCCAAAATTATACAGATGCACACGCATACTTTATTATTAGCAACAATGGGAGAGCGACAGCATCATATCTTTGTAAAGATGAGTGCGTTTCTCCCTCACTCCACAAAAAGTGTTTTTTCTCCAGTTCTGTCTCGTCTCTCTTCATCTGTCCAAGTTTGAACCGGGAACCACTCGAGTGAACTCCAGAACAACAGCGAAACGATTCACATATTAGATACCCGGAGGATATCCTGACGTAATGTTGCGTGTGTATATGCATCCTCAGCTTAATTCCGTTAACCGCAACCAGAAACCAGCACAACGGTGAATTTACTAGGAAATTTTCCCTCAAGCGTGTTCCTCGCTCTTCTGTGTAAGAGTTCCTCTTCGGCATTGTAACATTATACAGAATTCTGTCTGTATTTGCATAGATGGAGGAAAACCAAATAATAAACGTGTATATCTGTCTACCAAGATAGAATGACAAGGCACGCTTGAATAAATGCTGCATAAAATAATGTACTGGATGCACCACGAAAAATATGTGCCTATCTCAAGCAAATAAAGGATAAGCTACCAGAAACATAGATTTTTTTTGGTTAACTGTAACTTGTCACAGAAGTTGTACATTATGCTCTTGTTAGTGTTCCCATGAATTTTGGTTCATCTCTCAAATTGAATTGTTGGAGAGAGAAGTTTTTTTTTACTCGCATCCGCCCTCCTCCTTCCCAGGCTCCTTCATCTTCGTCTTTAAAAAAATGTGTTTTTTGTCTTTTGAGTTACTTTAATATCATTATTTTGAAGGAGCTTTTTTTTCCTCTGTCGTGGAACAACTTTTTCCTCATAATATTAGTTTTTTAGTTCGTTTGAAGGTATAGTAGAATCATGCCGAAGATAAAAATATGTACATTATATTACTTCAAAATAAGTGCTTTCGCGAGCACAAAAGTTGAACCACTTTTTTAGAATATAAGTTGCAGCTGCACAAGTCATTTCATTTTGTCAGCATTATTATTACCATGAAGTTGTTGGTAATATTATTATTATTATGTATGTTTTGTATATCAGATGAGAAAATATGGATAATACGCGTGCTCTCTTTATTCATTCAAGAGGAGACCAAAAATAGAGAGATGCAGAGTTATTTTTTTGTTACGGGTGTTCCTGTTGCTGCTGCTCCTTTCTCGGTATCAGAACTCGTATACGACGTAATATATAAAACTTACTCATTTCATGTATTACATTAGTTATTTGATAGAGTGGCATTTTATGACTCTGCTCCTTCGACTCATCCCAATTCACTTCTTCTCCACAGCAGCAGCAGCATTCTCTCCATTTGCCCATCTGCCACGTACGAAACAACCACAAACAACCGACAAGCTCCAGTCTGTCTCTTTTGACTTTTTCCTTGTTTTATTTTTTGGAGACATAGAGAGAATAGGGGTACCTCCCATTTAGTTAGATTTAGATATTCTTGTTTGGCGTGTGATGAAAACATTTCCTTGTTTTCTCTAATAATTTTCCGTATCTCGTATTGTAACAAAAATATTAGGTGTGTGCTGTTTTGGTAGTGTGACTGCGGATGGCCCAGAGTGGAGGTGTCTCACATATTTCATATATACAATATATATGTATATATACCATTATATTTCTCCTGCTAAGTCTGGGATGTTATTAGGCGAGGAATAAAATGTCGAATATTAGATTGCTTTGCTCCCTCAAGAGCGAGAAAAAAAGCAGACGACAACTGAGCTAACTTTCGCCCATATAAAAAATAATATATTGTCGTCGTCTCGTGAGTGAATGACAACACTGCGCCACTCTACAACATTTTCGTTTGGTGTTTGTTGGGGTGTATACTTCAGTAGGCTTAAAAAGAGGAGTGACAGTCGATCGATACGTATCATTTCGAGGATGATATATGACAATGATTGTAGCCCACTGAGAGTCTCATGCTATTCATTTACTTAGTTTTTTTTTTACTACCAGTGCCCCACTGTGTATTTTATCTTGCAAACTCAGGCACCATATATATTTCGCTGGTGGGGCGGGTTATCAAAATAATTTCATCTTTTCGTCAGCTTTCCGCTTTCCAATGGATTTAAAACACTGATTTATTATTTTTCCTTGGTATTAGAAAGCAACGCATAATCTGTGTCCGCATTTTTTAAAGGAAAAGTTGGGTTGTCAGATTTTAGACTAGTAATAAAAATGTGAAGCATGTCCTTGTTTACTATCTTCAAAAATAATCAATAATGAATGAAGTGGGTCAGAGTTGGAATGGCACTCCTAGGAAAGTTTTTGATAATTGGACCGGAAAAGTTGTAATCTATAAAGTAGATTTTTTTAAAGGAACGTAAAAAATTATTTGTTCGCAACATTTTCACTGAGCCATTTCCCGCTTTCTCATCATCACCAATCATTCGTAATCAAAGATCTTGAGAAATTAGAAGCAATCACTATTCCAAAGAAAAAGTAATTTTTTTCAAACGCGTATTCGTTAATTCCCCCGTGATTTCCTTCAAATAGTTTTCTTGAGTAAAAAGTGAGCGCCTGTGAAAATTAAGTCGGTCAAGTATGCTGGCAATCGCACACGCTTTTATGACCGCCCATCAAGTATAAAAAGAGAAGCTGGGATGGTATACATTAGCAAGGAAGGAGTACAAAGCAAGAAAGATTTTCATTACAATTCTCCATAATAATGCATTCATTCACTGATATAAAAAGGAAGTACAAGTGGCCGTACGTGTGTACATTACGGACGTGGTATTTACGGTCACAAGAAAGGAAGTGTTTTCCCCTTTTCATAGACTGGAATGGCCCAACCTAGATTTTTTTTACAGATAGTATCTTCCTTTACACATAGATATAGGAAGTCACAAAAGAGAAACAATGATACTCCTCATTCTTCTCATTTCGGAGGTTTTTACTTTCCACCATTTTCCCTATCTTTGTGTCTTCCATTTCCTCTCTTATGTCTGTGCTCTTTACTGCTTTTTCTCCTGTACTTCTTCTTCTTCTTCGATTCTCCAATGTGATCAAATCTTTGAAACAAGGTTCCCCAGAGATCGCACATGTATGAAGAAGCTCACTCAAGTTTCTGCCTCTTCACCTTTTACTTCCTTTTTTTCATTTCTCGATATAAATATATGCACACACATATTTTTTTGCAAACAAAAAAAGGAGAAAAAAAAGTATCCATCCATTCACAAGGAACACAACAACAGCAGAACAACAACCCATCTTGCTTTCTTCATCTCACAGAAGCTTTTCTATTTTCCACTTTTTTTCTCGACTGTATACTCACAGGACGAGTATTAATAGTGAAAACAATAAAACGATATAGCTTTAAAAGCAGACAGGACAGAAAAGCTTTCTCAATTCTTTTTTTTTCTGTCTGTGCCTTCAAAGGGCTTACATTTTTCTTCTTCCTTTTGTATACTCACGGCAAGGTTAAAGGAATCAGAGGGAAAAAAAGTGAAGAAGCATTGAGTTGGAAGACGGGCCAGCCCAATAATGGGATAAGAGCAATATGTTTTTGCAGGGATGCTTCCTCTAAGCCTTATAATACATTCATGAATTCATCACAATAATGCATGAAAGAGGGTATGCTTACATGCTTAAATATGTATATCTTGTTGAGCGTACACAAGGAACAATACAATTGTCCGTATTTCATTACGTTTCATCCATCTATCTCGTCTCAAATTAGATACCATATGAAATCCTGTGCCATCATCTTGTCTAGTCTAACAAAATACTGGAGCAAAAAGTGGAAAACGAGAAGAAAGGAGAAAAGGGAAAAAAATGCTCTCAAGTTTTTTTCCCTTTAAGAATAAAAATGAAAGGGCAGTGAAAAGAGCAGAGGTATCCAACTACAATTCGCAAGTGGCCACATTATATAAAGGAACTGATCCACCTTTGCCACTTATGTTCTTCTTGATGCCGCTATTTTCCCCCTTTGTTTCTTTCCTCCCTTTTTTCGTCGATAAGAAGAGTAAAAGAAAGTGGTAGAGTAATGGGCTCCAGGTTGTTCTCTTGTGTTTCACGCTCGTCCTCCAACAAAGAAAATGGTGAAAGCACCTTGAAAAAATATGTTCTACTAGTGTACATCTACGCTAGTCTGCAGTATTATAAGAGATCTGTGGAAGAAAAAGCGCTAAAAATGAAGGCAACGAACTAACAAAGGTTTTCTAAGCTTTAATATCCCGTATTGAATTATATATGCTGTTATCGTAGATTATCGTCAGGCAGCGAAAGTAACTGACAGATTCAAGAACATGTCTTTCAAAATAGGACAACTGGATCTAGATATGGGATGTAATGATAAGACAGAACCCACTTGCACTCACTCACTCGTTTTTTGTTAACAACAGTAACGGAAATGCTCATGGCCTGTACCACCGGAATGTAAATAGAACATCTGATGTATGCACATATTTACATATTTTCCTAGTTCAAACACAATATACATAACTTATGAACTCAATATGTACTCCTGGAGGATAGCATACAATGTGCATAAATATAAATGCAAATTACCACATTGTAATAGCCGTAATAATATGATCTTTCCAGGAGTACTTATTTTACTGCACCATAATAATGAATGTACATGCCCGTGTCATTGTAGAAATGAACCTAATAATAGTAAGCACGGGAAAGAAGGAACAATTTTGGTGCTATTCTCGCTTATCCCTGCCTTGTTAGCTGACAGACTGTAACGTGCTTTACGCAGCGTAACGATGAAACCGTGGGTTGCCAGTGTGTGAACCAAGGACACACTGTTTATTTGCTTGAGATAGTCTAGCACTCAAGTACATGTGATAAACTTGAAAGGATACACGTCAGTATTTAAATCAGTGTGCATTTTTTACCAAGGTTTTGGCGCAGTCCTACCTGTTATCTTTTTGTTACTTTCCAAAGAACGATCAATGTCACAATCCGAAACAAAAGATAACTTCATAATATATTTCTCTTGAAGTTAAGATCCGTGGAAAATGTCGTGGTCGATATTTATGCGCTTTAATTTTTTTTCCTTGTAAATTTTCTTTGTTTTAGAAAAAAAGTTACTTTTTTTGTTGAGCAAACAAAAAAAGCACTTCTCGTAAATAGAAGTTTTTGTGTTAGCAATTTTCTGTTGCTTTACCCATTTAAGTTGTGTGTTCTTTTTTGTTGTTGCTGTCACGGGCGCATTATCACACCAGCAAAAAATATTCACCGCTGTAGAGCTTCCAACACACATTTGTATACACACACACTCCACGCCTCTCCGTTCTTGTTCAGTAGACCAAAGCTGAGGGAATGAGTGAGATGAGAGTGAAGCAGAAAAAAAGTTAAAATGAGTATACACACATCACATCCACGTTTAGGGTTAACTATCTTTCGCAGAAAAAAATAAGGTTTTTTTTCTTTCTCCTCTCCGCCGTCGTGTGAGGGCAAGTAAATAAGTAAGTAAACTGGGAACGGAAGCAGGGAAATTACATTCGACCTTTTTACTCTCTCCAACTTTTTTTTTCTCTCCTTCCATCTTTAACTATTTTTATAAACAAAGTGGGAAAATACAGTAGAAAAAAAGTGAATGCAAGTAAAAAAAAGTTGCTTTTGCTTCCAGCTTAGACTTGACTGGCTCCCTTCGTTTAAAAGATTGGAAGGAAACACCAGCAAGAAGTAGTAACACAAAATGAAATATAGACCTTCACCTTAGAACTAGCAAAGGAAGACAAGAAAATTTCTCTTTTGCAGGCATCTCTATCTTTTTTTTCATGCTTGTGACTTTGACTTTTTTATTCGTGCAAAAAATGGAAGTGTGCACATTATACACTACTCAAGTCAAATGAAAGTTTCCGACTTGAAAGCTCATTTGTCTGGGAAGCGTGAAGAAACATGCAAATAAGTGTCTTTGTGCGTTCCGTATGCGTTTTTAATATCTAAGAAAATAAAAAAAATGATTAAGAAGGAAACTTAATATTACGTACTTCTTTTATGCTACAATTTTAAGAGGAAGGAGACAACGAAATGTGTGAATTTTACTTCCATCAAGAAAATATAAAAGGAACCGAGTTCCCTTTAAGATTTTCCTGCAATTCATCTTATTAAATTGTGTAGCCACGTGCGAGAAGGAGCACAAAGAGGGCTTCCGTTTCATTCTCTGAAAATGCCGTTGGTTATTGCACAGAAGGAAAAGATCAAAAGACCTGTCTTGTAACTGCTTATGCACAAACATGCTGTGGTAATTTTTCCGTCTCCATTTTTAAAGCCGGCATTCCTAGGTATCCTAATGTTCTCGGTAGAAAAAGTCTGAGTAAAAAATACTAATCCGGAAATTTTTTTGTTTTCCTGCAAAAAATGCTCATCTAACTTACATATCCGTACGGGAAATAGTGGGAAACAAAAATGTTGGACTTGGAGCCAGGCGAAAAGGTGCTTCACATGAAAGAAAATGGGTGAAATGAGAAGAGAGAACAAGGAAAATTTGTTTCGATTCCCAGGCATTACTAATGCATTATCTGGAAAGCATTATGAAGAGTGTGGCCTTAATGAATTGCCGTCTTAAGTCGGGCGGTCGGTACGAGCAAGGAAAGAATCAGTCGTGACGAGCTTAACGCACACACATTATCAAATAACGCTCCCAAAACAGGAAGAGCACACACATTTTTATACTACCTAACATAATCTATGTCTACAAATGAATCCATTCTGGAAGGCTTCACCAAAATATAGTATGAAAAAAGTGAATCAGGAAAGAAACAAATGATAACACAAGTCCAAAAAATGGAGAAGGAATTGAACAAAAAAAGAAATAAGTAAGGACGCAGCTAAACCATTAGCAGATGAGAACGGATACTTATGCTGACTCTAAGAGAAAAAAATGTTGGTGTGCGGAGCAACACAAGAAAGCTCATCATGAGAAAAATCGGGATCTAGAGACGGACTGGCAAAGCACTAGCGTGATTCTCTGTTACGTGCGTATTTATTTTTGGGAGATTTTTTTTGCGAGGTACTATGCCGAATCCAAAACGTAATGAACATTTTATCATCATCTTCATCATCATCATCATCATCCACCAGCAACGTCTTTGCTGGGATTGTGTGGAACAGTCCGTTCACCACGAAAGAAGTTTTTTTAGCAACTTCTTCCAATTCTGAGAAAAACTACTCACGAATTACGTACCTATTGTTGCTACTTTATTAGTAGTAGTATATAGGCCAGAAGCGTGCACAGATCCAACTTTTATAAAAACTCTCAGAATATATCCGAAAAAAACAAAAAATATTATGAAGTTCCCTGTGTTTTTCCACTTTTCCAAATTAATGCGCACGAAATTTTCTTGGAAACGAAGGATTCTAGATGTTCATGTATTTTTGTGTGCATATTTGAGAAAATGTAAGCGTGAGAAGTTGCAAAACAAGAACGGATTTTTTATAGTAAAACTGAAATTTGTGCAGTCAATGTTGAGCATGTTTTTTGGCAAATGCGGAGAATTTGAAGATATAACGAAGGAAAAAATAACTAATGGATTTCTAACAGACGACCATTAAATACTTTTGACAATGACAAAACTCTTCAGTCACTCGTATGAACGTTGTTTGTTTCTTTTGTTGAATGTAAGACGATGAAAATCGAAGAATAGTTCACTCCTAATACGACGCCCTACGTAGCTGATTTTGTCTTTTGTTTAAGTTTCTTTGTGCCCAAAATAATTCTGTCATTACATAAAGTTCGAAGAGTACGAAACAATCCAAAACGCATTTTTGTTCTCTCGGTCGAGTCATCAATTGAGATACGTGCTTGCACAGATTGAAGAAAAGGAAAGGGCTGAGCTATTAATTAGTGGTGGAGCGGAAAGAAAAAAGTATGGATGTGGATTCGATGATTATTATTGTTCATGACAATTTCTACTCTCATTTCTTTCCACAAGCGTTTCCTTGAGCTTCATGACTAATGGTAATGCACACGTAAAAAAAGACTACTGCGCAGGAAAAAGCTTGCACGAAATTTTTACTAATGGATAATCCTGCTGGAAAGGAAACTACGGAAGGAAGAGTTCTTACACTCACGGATACATGAAGGAACATATTTCACACATTTTTTCCTCCAATCCATGTGCACTTAAGCTGCACATTAGGAAAATGAAAATTGAATGGATTTTTCTCAGACGTGATTATCTAGGTTTATTCAAAAGAAATGGAGAATATCCATGAAATTGCACCAATGGATTTGGTGAAATCCTTCAAAAAATCTGTGAACACCAATAAATATTTTTATTTCAGTCTAAAAGCCTTGTAGATAAGCGCTGCTCATGATGCGCAAGGTATCGCATTATGAATTATGGCACCTCCTTTCTCCAGGCAGTTTTGGAGAAAACTTAATAATTATAATGAAAGGGACTTTCTTTTACAAATAAAATTTACTGCAGATGATTACCATCAGCCTGTCTTCTCTTTCATGGAAAAAAAGTGCAACTTCAGATAAAAAAATTTTCTCTGCGATTCCCAAATGGCCTTGTGCCAAGAAACATTACCGTCTTTACCTTGACCATTGGCCGTTTTTTTCTAAAAAGGAAGATAACAAGGATGACCAGGGAGTGCACAACGCAGTCTTTATGTTCAGTACAATACAAAACGGTCGCAAACAACTTTCCAAAAAAAAAAGAACTACCACCACTTTTATTTCCAGTGAACGTTTGATAGAGGATAATAGTAGAGAACTTTTTTATAGAGATGGGTAACTTAGCTTCTCTTCCTATTTTTTACTGTATTCGTTCCTTTCTTCGAGTCAAGTCCCAAGGGTGAGTCAACATATAAGGCAGCGAGGAGATATTACCGAGCTTATTTACAACTAATAACGATGAGGATATTCCTCAGTAAAAAAAGATTTCTCCGGAGAGCCGCCATTCTGAATACCAGTATAAAAAGCATTTTCGTCGTGACCATCTCATTTTTTTCTGTGTATAAAAATCTTTCTCTTTTAACGCTGAACTTTTGAAATTTAGGAAAAAGGAGGAAGAACTGTATTTATCAGGCATATCTCAACATATTTTTTTGCCCACCATGCACAAAAAATGGAGCGTGCAGGGTTGTATGTAATCCCTGGACACCTGAAAGCTAAGCTGAAAAAGGACAGGTCTAAAGCTGACCCTATGGTTGAGGTGAAAAGTTGCCACACTCTGGTTCGTCGTCAGGTCTGGTGTTGTATGTGACGCTACGTAGAATAGAAAGCTGGCTACTTTATAACCAAAACGAACAAAAAATACAAACTCTACCTCAACATCATTATGAACTTTTTTGAAAAAAAAAGATCCTGGGATTTTATACTTTATAAAAAAGGAAATCCAGAGGAAATAAGTCGTTGACTTTCTTCAGAATTTCTGAGAAGAAAAAGAAACTGAAAAAGGACGAAGAGGATCCACCAAAGAAAAGAATGACTTTATTATTTGAAGAAACTCGTGGAAAAAAAGTTTTTTTTTCCACGAAAATAGCCATTGTCAATATGAAAAAAATCTTATTCGTATTGCATCAGTAAAAAAGAAGGTATTACGGGAGAATGGTGAGGAGAAAGAAGTTGGAATGCTGCGTGAGTAGACAAAACCAAGAAAACTTTTTTTTGGGATGATACGAAAGTTATACATACATGTATAAAGCGTGCCATCTGATGACTGTTTCATATGTAAACATATATAGCTCTTATGCTGATTTTTATGTCAATATATTCAAACACTGTTTGTGTAAAGAGTTTCATCCATGCATCTAAAAAAATATTTCTTGTGAAAAATAGATACACAAATATACCGTCCATTTCCCTGCTACATATTCCTATTTACTTTTGTAATGCGAATTATTTGGAAAAGTACACTAGGAGAAAAGTTGATAATGTATTCATGTCACACACAAGATGGACACAGAAATCTCTCAAGATATACACTTCTCCTTTTCCCATTCTCCACTGACTGATTTTTTACACCATTTTGAATTGCGACTTGGGTAAAGTTTGGTAGCTTCTCGGAAAAATGAGGGTTTATCTAGGGCACACACAAATTCAGTGGAGTGATGGATACAAGCTGCAAGGTATACAATATTAAGTTGAAGGGAAGTCGACGAAGAAAAAAAAACTTGGCTGTCAGTAAAACTGGAAGTTGTCTGTGTGTGTCTTTGTTGGTTTATACCTCAACAACTTCACACACACACACACACACACACACTCCACCACTACGAAACATTTTAGAGTATCAGATGTGAAATGGAAGGGAAAACATTTCTTGATCCGGACAAGAATCGAAAATGTCGAAGTGAGTTGAGTGCTGTAGTAATTCACTGTGCCAGTTTCATGTGTCGTGTGTCACGTTGCATTAGCAAAACTCGCAAATGCCATTCCCCATTTTATTTCGGGCAATGTACTCTCCTATTTTTTTTCTTGGGTGGTGGGAATAATAATATAGGCCACAGAATCCTTAAACTGCTCTGCAGTTTTTTATAACCCATCTGTTCACAATAATATATATTTCTCCTTTTTATACATTCGTTTTTTTGGTGGAGGATCTTCTCTCCTTGAATTTCTGAGTGAGGCTTCCTCACTTTTCTTGTGGAGAAAAGCGTTTGCCAAACAAGAAAAGCCTGGAAAGCTCTTCGCTCTTTGCCAGATCTCAATTTTTTTCGAAAGCAATATTCAAGTGTCGACAAAACACACAATGAGCACATTACTTGCAGAAGATGGAGGAAAGAATGGGTAAGAGTTGTGAGCGCACCGCAAAAAAAATGTGGGGAGAAGTTGGAGTGTAAAAAAAGAGGCGAAAATTGTAGTGGCGCATTGTTTGGTGGCTTTCTGGTTAAATAACTTGAAATAGGCACGTTCGTTCCGCTTTCCTTTAAAAAAATATAACCCAAAACGTTCGAGCTGCTTCTCGAACTGATTGAGCGCATGGTTTACCAAAAACAACTCTTGTTTCGTGAAAAGTGGTAGAATTGCAGAAAAAAGCATAATATTCGCAATATGCACGAAAGGAAACCTGGCGGTAGGTATCATAGGAGAAGCGGCTCAACTCACCACCCACAAAGCCAGATGCTTTTATATTTATTTTCTCTTTTTTTATAACAACAATACTCCGTATTATTATGGAGGAAAATATATTGCACTTGAGCTTCTGCTTTTGGCGCTAGTTACTGGCTCTCATTTTTTTCTGGAGCTACGGTGAAAAAAAAACCTTGTGGAAAATTGGCGAGGCTTTAACAATGCGAGTCTCTGAGAATCCATAAATACTACGTATAATTTTCGGTGTGTATCGTACTTTACAACTTTTTATTCCGCGCCGAGCGGTGCATGTACGTTTTTATATTTATTAATTACGTGATGCGTGTGGAAGTCACAAGGTACAGAAAAACCACACTATCGTGTGTGCTCTAACTGCGACTTAGTTTTCAGTTTGGAGAACCAAATGCGAGTAGTGCAAAAATGGGCGTAAGGATTGCATGTATTAAATTGGAATATGTTTTATACATTTAGTAGCTGTGCTGGAAAAAATTGGGACGTAGAAGAGTAAAAAAAAATGCTGCACACAAACATGCCATATAGTAAAAATAAGCGCCATCAGGCACACCACGAAAAACTATCAGCCCACAGCCCACCAACAAACACTTTATTGTTAGGTCGTGTTCGTTGACATTTTTGTTAGCACGCTCTCTCCCAAAAATAAAATTGGGTGGATGATAAAGCTAGCCACACCAGGTTTTTTTTGTAAAAGGCTTTGTTCCAAACATGTTTGAAACAAAAAAATATTTCCACGCTCCCACGAGCAACATAATAAACATATCAGATAAAAAAGTCAATTTTAACTCTACACAATGCTTTGGTGCATTGCTCCATACGGTCGCGCGAGAGAATCACATTATTGTGATACATATCTATTATGATGATCAGCGGAGTCGAATGAACTCTCTTTCTCGCAGAGACTGCCTTGCATCCACTTTTTTCCCAATGTCAAACAACATTATTTTCACACATGTTGGCCTTCCACACACATCACGCATATCGCATGCATGCGTTCACCCATTCACTTTAAGAGTCTGATGACGGGGAAAGTGATGCAAAAATGTGCTTTTAGCATAAAACTGATACCCTTCTTCCGGAAACAAAAAATACTGTGTCCAATAGCATCATCTAAAATGTTATACGAACGTGAGATATCCAAAAAAAACAGAAGTGTAGTGATACCAACTTGTGAGGACTTCAAGGGGAGCAGGAACTCATCTAAATTCTGGCAAGGGAGCGTGAGCGAACGTGGAGAGGTCTCCCATATTTTTTCCTGATCAATATGAACACATGTACCACAAATGTATGTGTACTTTCCTCTGCTCAGGGATATGCTCCGTCTTAAAACTGAAACAAGAACTGACATTCACGCAACCTTTTTCTTTTTTTTAAAAAAATATGCTCTACACAAACTATTTTTGTATCTCTGGAAATATTTTATATGCTTTTTACAAAAATCGTAGGCGAATCGTGCAAAAAAAATCGTACGCACCGCGTTTCCAAATTGAATTGATGTAAACTTTACATCCTTCTTGATTCTTCTGACGATGACGCTGACAGATGAAGGGAAAGTGGTTCTCATATTAAACATGGTACGTGGAAGGATATTAGATATGCATATGTAATATCATGTTCCTGACATATTCCAATTCCTCCTATTATTATATTATCAGAGAAGAAGGAAACGACAACACTGGTGCTGCTGCTG
>JAHZNF010003644.1:0-17715 GCA_027744215.1 Troglopedetes dispersus | reverse complement strand
TCCATAACCGAAAGAATTTTTCAAATATCTTAACGCGTTGCCGAGTTATCGTGTCCACGCACGGACGGCCGGACGGAACTTCCAAGGGAATCCTAGATGCCTATTGCATAGGGCAAATAAACACGGTCATTTATGGGTATTTTTTGAAGTACTGGTAACTTGAGTACATAGTTCTGTATCATTTGCTGTCGTGGGTTTCGTTGATTAAGCCGTATGCATTCACGGTTGTTTATTGTAGAGCAGCACAACCAACGGATTCAGATGCAGCATCCCGGAAAGCTAATGCTGGTTCCTCAGATTTGGTCGTAGCATTTTGTTTTTTACTGGCATTTTCTTTGCGTAATGCCACCCATTCTTGCAACACACAATGCTTCGAGGGATTAAAGGATAATATGGCAAAAGTAGATTTTTATGTCATAAAAACCTAAGCAAAGTTTTATTTACTAATCTATCTTAGCATTGTAGATTAAGAAAACTGCGAGTCATTAAGTATCCCTAATCCCTACATCCCGCTCTTCCATCAAAGTTGCTGGCGGTAGGAAGTTGGAAGACCACAATAAGTTGGCAGGGCAGAAGTAACTTAACGTGAAGGTTACGATTTACGACCTAGGCGTGCTTATGTAGGTTTATTAAATATTATCTAAAACTCATTATATTTTTGGTCCTTGGTGCATGTATTACAACTCTGATGGAAGAGCGAAATAGGATGGGGAAGCGACGCGATCCTTGTCTATCTACTATAAGTCATAACCATAACTTGTGGTCCACAAAGAGTAGAAGGGTAAAATTGAAAAAAATTGAAGAAACGCCGTCGTGGTGTCATTCGTAATAAAAAAGCTTGCAAAGGCGACTTGACAACTCTAGTGACCCAACAAATTCGATTAGCAACGATATGAAAGTATGAAGAAAATGATTATCATTTTCTGTGAAAATCATGGACAAAAGATGTTTTCGGTGAGGCTTATCCATTATTGTCCTTACTTTCTTACATGGAAGTACTTAATAGGCTAAATTTCGATGTCGTCATATTATGTCGTGGACTGTTTTTTTTAATTTTTTAACAAAAAGCATCAAATTGGGTCATTGCAAGTTGGTTTTTGTTTTACCTCAACAAAAAGCTCCTTTTGGCTACTGCTTTAGCAAATTTTGCACATGAGCTTTAATGAATGCTCAATTGTATAACCCTGTTGAAATAATTTATATACTTCTCTTATAAATTCATCTTCATGTTCAGAATTGTAAGCAAGAGCATCACATCACATCACATACTCCATCAGCAACAACAGAATCTTTATATTGGTAAACCTTGTGAGCATACATATCTACCAAGTTCTTGATGCTGAAGTATTTCCACTTGATTATTTACGTTGACTAACAAAAACTGATCAAAGACTATAGATGCATCACCGACCACAAATTATAGTGAAGATAAAACAAGCTACCTTCAGTCATTAATGACTACAAAGAGGCGTGATTACATCTACTTGAGGGATTCCCACATTAATTTGTTTATGATTTCATCAAAGAGGATTATCGAAAGACCCCTTAAGAAAAAAGGATTTGTTATCACGCAATAAGTAATTTATTCTGTCATAATCACGCATAAACCTACTGCGAACTAAATTGTACAAACTAATCTGTCAGTGTAGAATTAAACGTGTCAATGTTTATGGTCAATAATGGTGTTTTCTGATCTTTTATAAGATGAAATTAATCATTATCAATTAACGACGAAAATAACCCTGTGTTTCTTGAATTATGGTAATTCAATTACTTAAAACCACTTCATTTACCACAATATTCTTTTATGTGCAATAACATTGGATGGTCCAGTAGATACTAATGTAGTGAGTCGATCAAGATGTAGGATAATGAGATAAAAATCTTTATTCAAGACGTGAATCTCATCAAAGTATAATGCCCTGACCTACAAAAAGTTTGGTTTATTTTGTGATTTGTGGTTGATATAATATTGATTTCTACTCTTTCTACTATTCTTTCACAGTTATTACACAGGTAATAAAAGGATAACGTGGCTATTTGGTTAAGGATGCTTACAAAATTTTATTCTGTCAATTTATAAATACAAAAATCATTAGATGCTTCCACTAAACAAAAAATTGAACAATTCTTCGTGAAGGTTCAGTTCTGTGTTAATGACAACTTAAGAGTGTGGGGTACACTGAGGTGGTTTCGTGTACCTCAAAATTTTTCGCGGTAGAGATGATTCGTGTTCAAAGTCTTCATCAACGGAAGTATACCGCTTTCCATCAGATCCTGGAAGCCTACCAGTTCGTTCCAAAAGGCCAGCCCGAAGTTGTTCCTGCAGCTGAAATGTAGGATTTTCATAGTGAAATCTGGGGCATTGTGAAACTTGAGGAAGGTAGAGTTGATACTGCTGAAGAGTTTCCCTTGTTTTAAGGTCCCAGTTAATATGATTATTTGCATAATCTACGAACGTCATGCCGCGGTAGCGTTCGGGAGATGTCACAACATTCTGACGAATTTCCTGGACCCTAGAAATTTGTAATATTCCTTCAATAAATCTTGCCACCGAAATGGATTTTTTATTTACAACGGGTAAACATCTTCGGCAAAATTACCAAGTGACATTTCCCAATCCAATAAGATCCCAGTATCGTCTGTCCCTGACTTCGCTTCTGCATAAGGCAAAGCCCGGTGACGCATTGTAGTAATACCTGTAACAAAGTGCAGACAAGTATTCTTCAAAGGCTGGCATTGACAAAACAAAGTACTTTCCAGAGGATTTTAATTTTCTCTAGATCTCTTACATAAAGACTGAGCACATTTCTTCTCTGGTCGAAAATCCTCCGTGAACTACCGACCCATTTCTATTTGAAGAGTCGTAATGGCATCCTTTTTTTTAAATAAGCACAAAATAATACCAATCAGACTGTGAATCAATTGTCATTGCAATTCTAAGTTAGATGATTCATATAATAAATAAAAAACTTTTTGCACTAAGTACGCATAATCAGAAGATCGTTAGGGAAAATTTTTCGTTGTTCACTCAGAACTCTGAACTGCTGGAAATTGAAATTGTAGTTGTCATCTGCTTGAATCCAAGGAAGTTCTTGATTCCCCCTGAAATGCAATGCACGGATGCCTCTTCCTGTTTAAAAAGGCTAGGACTATTATTCTGAATTATGTACAACAATCATGTGCTCAACAGAATAAGCTAATTATTATTCATCCTATTTACCAGAAATGTGTGTGTGCAAAAAGGTAGCAAAGGCGGTAATTCCCTCTTTTGGAATAATTCTTTCCATACAACCTGTGAGATGAGAGAAAGATCAATGATCCTTTTCCCTTGTTTCAAATGAAACCTTTTACATTTACCTAATTTATGAATATTTCATTCGTACCTGGAGCACAATGTCCCATGATAATATGATTATTGTCTCCAGGTGGAATAAGATTAGATGGAACCGCTGGTTGCATTCCTCCAAGTTGCAACAAGCCTACTTCATTTTCCCTATGATCAATAATGGATACATTTTACCGGTTATCCCAAACTTCTATTAATCTGGAATCTTTTAATGTCTGTTACCTGAGATTGCTCGTATGAAACAGCTCAAGGGAAACAGTAACGGTCAAGTTGGGCAGAACGTTAGGATTATCGTAATGAACCTATAGTACAACCAACGTAAAAAGAAGGTGCGTATAAATCGCTGGGGAATAGCGGAAGAAAATTAATTAATTCAATATAAAACTTGTATATTTACCTGGAACATGAAGTATTCATCCCCCATCGGCAAACCTTAACATAATTAACCATTACATTAGAAACATCCTTGTTTGAATTTTAAGACTTTAATATGTATCTTTTAGTTAAAGAATAGCAGGAACATACCCGCGTTTGTCGGGAAAAATATTGCCTGGAATTAATGTGCTCATTGTTAATTAAATTATATTTAACAGACTAGAAATTTTATGCGTATAAATTGACGTAATTATTAAGTCAATTAAGAGTTTGCAACAAAATGTCACTTACATTTCCACCAACTCCCCAAACATGAATGACCTGTATGGAAAAGCCAACTGTTAATCATCACCTCTAATGTCAATTTAATTTAACAACCCAGGATATATTTCATGTTTCACCTCTCTACAGTAAGTGGTCGGAAGTGGATTCGGGAAATCCATTAAGTAACATTCGCTTCCCCCGCTTCTAGCCGCTCCTTCGAAGAATTCAACTTGATTAAAGCCAGGAGGAGGACGACATCTACATGTATGCAGAAGATGGTATTTCGGTTAGATTTAAATAAACATGTAAGTCTAAAAAAGTAATATGCAAAAATTCCTTCCTGAAAGTTCTTTTTAAAAAAATGAGTCTAAGCAAGTCAGTAACGTGCTTTCGTCAACCTTTGTGAAGCTTTCTCAAATCTCAAAAAGGGTAAACACGTCTGGAATTGATGGATGCCTGGAATTGGGAATAATACGCTTCTGCTTACCTGTGGAGGAGTAAATGGTGAACATGCCTTCGATCCGTTTCCGTCGGGAAGTGGGTGTTAAATCCAACAATGTGCTTAAAGTAAAAAAAATCAAATTTTGCAATGATTTACTGTTTTCTAGTAATAAACAATTCTGTAATTTCGATATTTTTACTTATTATTTCTACCTGCTTCCTAGTAAATGGCAGTTTGTACCAGCGACACCAGTATAACGTATCTTGCTCTCTGACACGTAGGGTTGTGGTAAGCCGGTGCACACTCATGTTCAATCCTTTGTTTGTTCCGCTTCTCACGCTTTCGAGATTTCTTGGACTCTGTATGAAGGGTAAATTTTCATAAAAATTTATTTAACACATTAATTAGGAAATTTGAATTCCAGTCAGAAATGACAGTACCAAATCCGGGTCCAGCAAGTAAGAGTCGTATGAACCCCTATTTTGGAAATGGTATTGAAGATCATCGTCCACCTCACTGAATGCCCAGATCACACTAAGGAGGTCGTTCTATGATTTTAATTTTCCACGCATGATTTGTCAACGTCAATGTAAAAAAGAACTGAAATTACACCATGAACATTATTTGTTACCGTGATGGGCAAATCGTGATCAGGATCGCAAGTATCAAATGCACGAGAAAATTTCAGAAATGTTTGACCATTTTGCTCATGTGCATCATGCAAGACCCAATCCTGAGATATGTCTTCCACAGGTAACTGATTACCAACTGCGTGATAGTCCTGAGAACGGAAACATTATTACCTATCATCCTTCCGCGAAATTTGCATGTTTTAGACTTTTTAAAAAACAAATTACCTTAAAATACGGTTTACCATCCTTCCCGACGCCACCAATTATAATGTCTGCTCCCGCCATTTTCCCCGACACCGCCAATCCAAGCCCGACGTAACCTTTGGTATTAGCTGTAACAGAAAACGTTATTCGCTTGGCAGCTAAGTCTGCTGTCCATTGTAAACGGTACTTTCCGTTGGCTAATGTTACGGAGTGCGAGTAGGGATTATTGTCCAAAATAACCGCATGGTTCAGCTGGAAAAATAACGCCAAACACACGAAACCCCCGAGTGTTGCAAAATCGAACAAATTGAGTTTGGAAGCCATTGTGATAAAGGCTTCTTGTCAAATTTGATTGAAATGAGTATTAACTCATCGAAGTCAGTTTGGCATCTGGCGTAATATAAGATGAATCATGTTAATAAACGAAATACGAAGTGCAATTTTCTTGTATCAAAATTAGTGTGTAAGAATTGCGAAATAAACATCTAAAAATGAAGTACATGGCTTGAGGAACGTTACGTTTAAGCCTCTCGTTACCAGCATGATGATAGATAATGGGAAGGAACTATGCTAACATTATTTTGGTAAAGAGGATATCCATCGCATCCTGAGAGTGCATAGTGTCATGTCATGTTTGCTTTGTACATATATTTTGCATAATTATTAAGAGTTCACAGAAGCCATGGATGCTCATTCTTCCCCAGAAAGAGAATGAGGTAACTCTTAACTCGAGTTCTATTTGCATGATGACTGAATAAAGACATGTCTTATATGACTCCGTAAATCAAAGCCATCATTCTATTCACGCTTGACTAATCAGTTCTTTCTTATCTTGCAAGGATGCAGCTTAACTTGATTGCTCACTGTGCACAACAACTCAAGACAAAGGAGGGGTACGCCAAATCTTATGGAATCTAAAATTTTAGGCGTCACACTTATAAAGGTACAGTCTTCTGATACAGTCTCTAGCACTATATGAGTGTTTCAAGGTTGGTCTACAATTCCTCTAAAATCGCATTCATGGTAGTTTTACAGATTATCCACTGTAATTGAATTAAGTCATCAACTACACCTCGATGAAACAATGGATGTAACGGTGACCACATCATTCATCACGAGGTTGTGTTAGTCGATGTTGCACTTCGTAACTGTGGCTCCCAGGAATCCTTCATTGAATGCACACCATATATATGTTAAATTATTAATGGCTATGTTATACCTGCAACTTATATAAGTATCTAACATTTTCCAAATGTTCACATCCACCCACCCAACCAAACATAACTGTTGATTTAACATGTGATATAAACTGGTCTGGAATTTGGGTTTTCTAGTTGGTTCCTTGTATAGTAAAAAATGCGATGATACTGTGCTTGCGAACTGTATAATGTAGGTATGCAGGGAAAAACTCTACTTTCAAAGACATTATTATTATAACCAATGAGTTCATAAAAGGGAAAAACCAATTTTGAATTTATGAATCCTGCGATTCAGAAACATTTGTTTCATGCATAAAAGGTCCCGACGGATTTTATTAAAGTTAATCATGATTGGTTAATCGTGCTTGGGTAATCGTCATTTGTTTCTCATGGTTTGTTAATGAATTTTTTAATAACATTTGTTAAGCACGGCTTGTTGACTTTAATTATTTTAACATGGGTGGCACATCAATTTTTTAAACCACGACTTGTTAGCTCTTGCTCTTATATGTTGATTGCCGAAAGAATTTTTTGAAAATGATGATGATGACGATGCATGGTCCCACTGTCCCACCCTAGATTAATGGAAGTGTGAATCATAAAATACCCATAAGCTTTTGCGAAAGGACCCCTTTACTTTTATGTATCTCTATTGTAATTTGTGTAACTGTTGACGCTGTAACTTTAATTAATAACTTGTAGATCTGGATTTTAATAATGACATTTTATTCGACTTTATGAGCATACATAATTTGTGCGTTACATTATGAAGACTGATTGCTTAAGTACCGCACTTAAGAAAGAGGTACGTACGTAGGTAAATGTAAAATCATGCAGTGTGCCAAAAGCAATCCAAATAACCTGTCCTCCAATCATTCAATAATTCGTCTTGCTGAATGTGCAGTGTTGGAAATTACTCTTTTTAAACCTCTGCCTGTAATATAAATTTAGCTAACTTCTCCTGTTTGGTAACATGCTTTTGCTTACTGCTTATTTGAGAAAAATTATGTTCACACAGGAACTTAAGCTCGTACTCAAAGTTGCACCACTCAAGAGGAAAGAACTAGGAGTAGGAAAACGTAATGTCTTATAGTTAAATGACATTGGCATTTGAAGTTGATAGATAAGGAGCATATTATTGTGCGCATCCTGTCAAAAGCAGTGGGGCATGCTGATTTAGAGGTTCCCCAAATCTTCAAGAATGAACCATTTATTTTTAGTTAGGACCTGCGTAATTGCTTTCTTAATGTACTGCATCACTTTACAGGCAGTTTGCATTACAGTTTGCTGCCATTCAGCACAAAACCTCTTTGTTAGCACAAAGCTTCTAAAGCTACTGAAGTCAGCGTGCCTGTAGGAAATGTTTGCTCGAGTTGAGCATATTTTATGAAAAATGCATGAAATGAATGAGGTTTGATTAAAAGCATTTTTAAACAATAAAGAACAACGATTCCCTTAACAATTTCCACTCAATATCACCGTAGACCAAAAAACCTAGGAAGGAACCCAAAGTGAAACTTTGGATCTAGAAAAGGAAATGGTTGCACATGCGGACAGGTTGAAGGGGGTGGTCTGAACTCAGAAACACTTCTAGGAAAAGACACACTAGGAGGGATTCCAAAACCAGAGATACCAGTAGCAGGAAGGCCTTGAGGGAAGAAAGGTCCTATAGCTGCACGCATAATAATAGCGCCGGGTCCTTGGAGTTGAGCCAGTTGCTGTATACCATTTTCCCGAACTTGAGATACTACGTTCTGAACCTGCCTTTGCAATTCTGGGTCGTAATTTGCACTTTCAACCTGACGGACATTACGCTGAGCTATGCTGGCAACATTTCCAGGCAATCTTCCCCGAGAAAGGAAGTGGGAAGGTTGTGAAGATTGCTGATTTTTGTGATGCAAGTCCCAATGCCATTTAACCTGTAATTTTTGCAACATGTCAGCAAGAGGTGTCTGTGGAGCAGGGTTAGGGGGAGCTTGTTGTGCTTGCTGAGCCGATAGTAAGATCTCTTGTGCACTTGGAACAGTGTTAGTCGGGCAATCCATGATATGAGGACTGTACATCAGGTCACTTTCAAGTTCTGACCGCCGTTTGCTCGTCCAGTTAATCAGGTTGTCTCCAATCTCACGTAGGGTTAGACCCATTCTTCGAGCTGGAGAACTGACAACTCTTTCTTGCGTTTGAATATTCCTGACAAAAATCAAAAGTCATAACCGTTACATATGTAAATGCGTTATTTACCCTTGGATAATGGATTCTTGATTACCACTCAATTTCTTCGGCGCCAAATCTTGATAACAAATCCCGTGCGGGGTATTCACTTGTGCATCGGTAATACGGGATCCGAGTGTCAAGTATCAAAAACGCTAAACCTTAGATTAAAAAAGAATATAATTTCAAAAATCCAACTCGTGAATGAAGAAATACTATAAGTATAAGTACCTTAAGGTATGCATCGTGCGCGAGTGCGTTTTTAGTATATTTTTCATGTAAACAGGCGTAACTTGGCATCTTATTGCTTACAGATAAAAACCATTTTTCTCAAGGAACTCACGATTACGATCAATTCTCATATAAGTGGCATGTTACACTTACACATCTCTTGTTGCGTCCCATACCCGGTGATAGTGGTACCATTGGTTCTGGTGTTGTCATATATGCATCCTAATAAAATATTTTGCAAAATGATACATATCTTTGTTATTTATGGCACTGATAATAAATAGAGAAATGGTGTATTATAGTATTCTAAAATTCTTACTTGTAACTAAATGATCACCAGGTAAAAGTTTAATTTCTTTGGGGAGATGTCTAATCTGTTGAGACCGTGGATTATACCAGTCATCATTAATAATCCAGGGTAGTTCTTTGCTTTTGCGAAAATGCCTCAATCGCATTCTTGTGGCTAAGATAAGAAAACCATGGCCAATAGATCAATCGACGATGCAGATTACAAATTAATTGGAATTAAAAATAATCATATGTAATACTAACATACATACAGTAGACAAATAATTAAATGTGCTTTACCCTACCTGTGTTGTGAGCGTGTAGAAATGCAGCAACGACATTTACTCCTTCTGGTGGAAACATTGTTCGGCTGCAGTTAGAATCACAGTGACCAATGAAATTAAAATTTAGTGAACCAGGAGGAATAGCAGCTAAGGACCCGGACGCTTCGAATCCAGCAACCAATACCCTTCCATCGCGCTGACTAAAGTACATAAAAGACATAAAATATAATGCAAATAATACTTTTGAAAAAATCATGAAATGATGTAAACATGCAATTGTGGGAATTTACCGCAATTCTGACGATATAAGTAAGTCCATTCCTACCACAAATTCAAGGTCGTTTCGTAAGTCTGGATTGTCAAAGTGCGTTTCAAATAGTAGATACTCGTTTTGAATGTCACCAAGTGGAAAGCCTACAGGTTCTGGTATAAAGAACGGCTGGAATGATGCAAAGTCAAGATTAAGTGAAAACATTCCAAATAACATGTTCCATGACTTAAGCTCATGTTATGAAAAAGCTAACCTTTCCACCAATTCCCCAGACAGTGTAAAAATCACGACAGAAAAATAATGGCAATCTTTTGTTCACATTAATATAGCATTCTTCGCCAGGATACTCAACAAATGGCTCAAACAGAATTTGTGGGTCAATTCCATCAGGAGCATGGCATCTGTATATCAGAACATGATGTGTATGTCGTCTGGCAAGGTCATTCTCCAAATTTATACGGAACTGGGTTGCCAAAAATATATAAATGTAATTATTTATTTGGAAAATAAAATAGGCGATTTTTAAAGTGTGAGCAGTTTTACGTACCCCTACAACATGATGTTTACGGGAAAGATCAGGGCCTCTGTGAATTGAGCAAAAATAGGATGTAGGTTTATTCGTTAATCTCGTTCGTCTCCGTAAGGTCCAACTTTGTATCGAAGGACTGGTTTCCTTTGGAATATTTGGAGGATCTAGCAGATACGTCCCCAAAGTCCCCCTGTTTTGATGATGAAACCCGAGAGTGTCATTTTCCCCAAATGCCCATAATAACCATGTAAAATCCGACTGATCACAATATACAACGAATTTTACATGTTAGAGAGAAATTGAAAATATAAACAGTCTCCTTCTTAAAATTATTAGCTTTGGATAGGTTGACTTTTTAAAAAATTACTGTGATTGTATGATCACTGGCATCACAAGTGTCCAGCAACCTGGAAATGCAAATATGAGTTACCCCACCACTTTCTTCTTTGGCAGCAATGAGACTCCAATCCTGTCTTGAGTCAATTTTGGGGGATCGGTTGCCCGATGTGTGCATATCCTGAAGAAAATATTCAAAATATATTTTTTATCAAAGCTAGTGTTAATTTATAGGAAATGGCTTGGAAATTAAAGTGATGCTTAATTATTTACTCACAATTAAATATGGCTGAGAATTTGGATACAGACCTCCGACAACAAAATCAGCATCAATCATACTAGATCTTTTGGAAAGCCCTAAACCAACCCAGCCAGAAGTTTTCGCTGTTATGTTAAAAATGATAGAGCTGGAAGATTTTCGATATTCCCACTCAAGTTGATAATTTCCTTTCAAATCCAGTATTTCTTTTTGACGAAAAATACTGTTATGATTATCCACCTTGATGCAATCGACCGGCCATTGTAATACACACAAAAGCAAACTAAGGAACGCTTCCACCAGAAGTCGTCCTAATTTGAACTGACTAATTTGTAACATCATTGTGCTAACTGTGAATAGGAGAAATGTTTCACTCGAAGAAGGGTTTAATTTTATTTGTTTGAAGGTCACGAATAAATTCAGCTAAACTCAGCAGCTCCCAAATACGTTTCATTGTTCGCTATATTGTTCCGGAAAACTGGTGTTTCTGTTAATTTAGTCTGGCCATCAAACCTGTCACGAAGGCAGTGCTACCAGTTGGTATATGTAATTGTAAAACTTTCAGAATTCCGGGAAGATGCTCGGCAGTTGACGAAGTATTATTATGTTTGAATATTTACCGAAAAAAATCCTTAAAATAATCTGTAGGGAAAATTGAATAAAACTTGCTCAAACGCCTTTTGAATTTTAGTCCATAAGCTTATTCTTCTACAGTTAAAAGGTGAGATGATATGTGAGACTGTGTGACCAATTAATTGATAGTCATCTTTCCCCCTAACCATGATAATATAATACCTGATTGAATAAGGCACCTCAGTATATATGCATGTTGAGCACCTATTTCCGCTTGTATACTTCCATGTCAAAGTACTGTGAGGTTCACCCGATGAATGTCTCAGATAATTTACAAACTCTCTCCAAATCAGCAACTCCTTTTCATCGAAGTTGGCACATATGCTAATAATACATAATAATGACTATCAACATGTTCTTTATTGTGGTAGAAGCTTTGGATGCGGATTTAGAAGGGCAAGTAACATTTTTATCACTGATTTTGCATGTTTACTCACAGTTTCCGAGCCAAACGGTTACTCAACCATGCTTACAGCAGTACAAGATAATATGCTGTGATTGGTATGGTGTATGCAGAAAATAGTGTAAATCACGCACGTAAATAGTTAATGTGTTTTACTTTGGGGTACAATGGGACAAACAATTCATTAAACCCAACCATACTCAGGTCACATGGCTGCGGGCGATGCAGTCAAAGTTCATTATCCGTGAATTACCAAAAAATACTATAATACAAAATTCAGCATTTTTCATTGTCCCGATTTCAGGTAATAATCCTTTGACATCGCATTCTTCACGAAGAATAAAAATATTCCAACAATATTCCAAATTAAATATAAAGTAGACCCTGCATTATATACCCTATGCATGAAATACCTACAATCAAAAGAGAGTGACTAAAATATTTCTGCAAAGGAAGTACCTGCTACAATCGAGGAAAGCAATCCAACTTTTTATTAATTCGACATTCAATATAGGTAAGTTTTCCTTCAGCTATAGCTCTTGGCTTTCGCTACTTAACTCTTGGAGGAGATTCCTTGTATTAGTTAAAGTTAAATTCACAAGACATTCCGAAGTCATAGATAGTATTTCACTAGATGAAATAAATCATTTGGATCCAATGGTTTGAAAAATTCTACATAACAGCTCAGCTACATAATTGAAAAATGTTCTGTTAAATTCAAAACTCGAAAAGTCAGTTATCGAGCGAAAAGGATAGGCGTGCAACACTTTTTACAAATAATGATACAGTGATAATATGAAAAGCGAGCATTTCGTTGGGCAAACAAAGCGTGAAATGGTAAGCTGATATGTTCTCTTGTTCAACTTTAATTTATTTTTATTATTTCATGCTAACAATTTGCACACCTGTTGCTGTTACCATTAATTATATACAAAACACCATCACACTAAAACAAAATAGGAATAGTACACGCTCGCAGGTTTTAAAAAATAATAGTTACTTATATTCTCTAAAATTTAAAGTCTCAGTCAAGCAGTACTATTATTATTTTTACTTGTATTAACATTAATACTCGTACTTGGACGAAGTAATCTGATATTGTTTGTCCGTCTACTCACAACTTTTCCATCCATAATTATATTCTGAAAGGACATACCTTCCTTTGGGTGTGCAACTGTTCTAAATGGAAATTTTGTAGAAGCACTTGCAGCTGAACCAGGAGAAATTATGTTTGCTAACTGATCAAAAAAATCCTTAATTGGTTGGCCAGTACTGAAGAGGTTCGATGTTTTACTGGAACTCCCCACTGAGTCCGAATTTGTCCTCTGACTTTGGGGAATGGAGCTGCTTCGAATATTTGATGCACCACTATGATCGTCCTCAACTTCATAACTGCTCGAGATTAAAGGCTGAGTTACTGGCAGATTCTTTTGTTTCTCATTACCCCGGGAAGCTGTGACCGAGTCGACCTTGATGCTGGGCGGACTATATTTTTCATTATCCTGATAAATATGCGAATTTAAACCTTGAAGTGGCCGGCGTTGCTTGTTACTGCTCCAAACATTGGCCTCTTCACTGTCATCCTCAACGGGACGCTTGTCGTTGTTCCGATATCCCTGAGACTTAATTGTTTCACGCGTTGGCGGCGCATACTCTTCATCACTGCCTTCATAACTGGGAGGATTATTGGGTTTACGAGCAGACGGAACATGCTCCTTTACATCATCCCTGTAATCTGCTTCAACGTTGGTTAGACTTTGATATTTCTCAGTGTCATAACTGTTGGGATAGGGCACTTCATTATGCTCATTATGGAGCTCTACAAATGACCTCGCATCCTCCACATTCTTGTAAGGATTAATGGTTTTGCCAAGTTCTGGAACTCTCTCCCTTTCGTTATTCCGATAGTTACTGGAAATTTTCGGCGGGCGATCAGGTGTAGCACGTCGTCCACTGTCTCCTGGATAAATAGCTGATATTTGTTCTTCGACGTCTCTAAAAGCTGACGGGCTAAACGGTTTTACGTTACCTTCTTGAAAGAAATTTATTGGCTCTATCTCAGGGGGATTACGCTGTATCTGACTGCTCCGTAAGTTGCCTACTAATCCTGAGTCAATTCCAACCTTTTCTTNTTTATTGGCTCTATCTCAGGGGGATTACGCTGTATCTGACTGCTCCGTAAGTTGCCTACTAATCCTGAGTCAATTCCAACCTTTTCTTTATCACTGCTCTTCTGATTACTGGAAACTTTGTTCCTTCCCCGTGATCCACGTCGTCGGTCATTTTCCCGAAAATTTGGGGATATTTTGTCCCCATCGGATGGGCTAGTCTGCCGTACCCTTCCGCTGTTATTATTAGGAACCGGTCTCTTTTGTGGTTGACTATTTTCAACGTAACTGAAGTCAAAAGTGTCTCGGTACTTAGGTAAAGCTTCTTCCACAATGGATGGAGTGGGGTGCCTTTCCCTTGGTCTTATTTCTATTGGAGTATTTTCAATGTGACTGAAATCAAAAGTGTCCCGGTACTTGGGTAAAACTTCTTCTGGAGTGGATGGGTTTCGTTGACGTTCCCTCCCATGATTACTACTGGGAACTGGTCTTTTTTCCACTGGAGTATTTTCAACATGGCTGAAATCAAAATTGTCCCGGTACTTGGGTAAAATTTCTTCCACAGCGGATGGAGTTGGCTGCCTTTCCCTCCCAGAGTTAGAACTGGGAACCGGTCTTTTTTCTTTTGGAGTAGTTTCCACGTGGCTAAAATCAAAATTGTTTCGGAAATTACGAAAAGCTTCTTCTGTATCTGCCGGGGTGCGCTGATTTTTCGTTCCGCGAACTGGTATTTTTTGTGCAGGAGTATTTTCAATGTGGCTGAAATCAAAAGAATGTTCTGGAAGGCCAGGTTCATCATCCCCTGTGAATGAATATTCAGGTCGTGGACTTGGAACTGGACCCTTCTCTCTTATAATTTCCTTAAAAGGAGGTGGACCCGGAATTTCATGGTCCAATGGTCTCTTGTGTGGAGTGGGGCTAGGATGGTCATTATCTGAAGGTCCCCTAAATGGTGGTCCGTGACTATCATGATCCAGAGGCCCCCTGAATGGAGAATCGGGACTTTCATAATCTGGAAGCTCTTTAAATGGAGGTCCTGGAATTTCATGCGGGTCGGGAATTTGATGCCTAAAATGGTCTTTATGCACGGGAACTTCCGGGTGACAAATTGGCGATTCTTCGTAGTACCTGGCATTTTTCGGATACATTACAGTAGTTGTTGCATATGGTGTTTCGATTGAGATGGGAGTGGTATCATCTGCAGACCACTTGTTTGTGAAAGTTTTGAACATTTGATTTTGAGTGTTGCCCATCACATCGTAAATGTTTGGACAGCTGCCGACGTGTGGACTGAACTGCAGTTCTTCTTGAAGCTCGTGGGCATTACTTGACCTTCTATTACCACCTTCTCCATCGACAACGTCGCCAATCCAAAATCCTTCAAGTTTCTTTGGTAAAGTTACATAGCGATCTTGCCATACCAAATCCCTGGCAAAAGTAAAAGCCCAATATAAAGCCAGAATTTTCTCACTTCATAGTCTCATCACAACTACAATAACTACTGTCGAGAATCGTAAAAGTCCTTGGAGTTTACCATGTGAAGTTTTGCACTCCATATCTGGATAAGAGCTTATTCGCCGGATATTCACTTGTACATCTGAAGAAAGGAAGTCGAGTTGTGACGTATCTATATAATGTAAACATTACCAATAACTCATTAGTTTACAGCATAACCTTTAAATATACTTATAAACAAAATTTTGTTCCAACATACATGTAACTGAGGCAAGCCTCATCCTGTGTAGAAAAGCCAGAAAATACTGTACGATTCTTTTCTGAGCTGTCATAAGTACATTCTGAAATCATAGAACAGTTTTTCTTCACACTTGCACAATATCATTATAACGCAAAAAATAATTAATACATTCTATCAATCAGATAATCCTTTTGTTTTACGTGTGGTAATTTGATCTCCTGGAAGAATGTTAACAAGTTTGGACATGAGTCTCATTTGTTGAAATTCGGAATCATAATTATCATCTTTGATAATCCAAGGCAGTTCTTGTCCGTTACGGAAGTGCTGCAGACGGATACGCTGGCCTGTAACAAAATATCATTTCTTATACCTCTGTGATTGATTTAAAAGAAATTGTAAAGTCCTTCAGATATTTCCAAACTGACCTAAGGAACGGGAATGAAGCATTACTGCAAAAACAACTACGCCATTGGATGGGAACATATCAGTAGTACACTTTGACCCTGGAATATAATGATAATTCTGGTACATTTACTGTTGAAAATAAGTCTGAACACCATTCTGACTTATGATATTATAACATAGGTGAAAAAGTTCATCATAATATATTACCACAGCTTCCGTAAATATTCACAACCGACTTGGGTGGAATCAAGAAAGTTCCAAATGGTCCATATCCTACCTGGAGAATACTGGCTGAATTGGGTCTACAATGAGCAATTTATATTTTTAAAATCTGTTACTATTCGAATGGCTTTAAAAAATAACATACTACTCCACATAAACAAGATATTACTTTTGTCTATGTGAGAATGAAAATTCCACTCCTGACTCAAATTCCAAATCATGTCGGTTTTTCGGATTATCGTAATAAGTTTCTAGCAAAAAGAACTCGTTCTGCGATTCTCCAATTGGAATTCCAATATCCTCAGGGAAATAAAACGGCTGCAAAGGTTGTTACAAGAATTAACACATTTCCTAGTTTCGTTTCAAAGTTGTATATGCTCGTGTGCAAAATCTCGAAATATGCATCCCTGGATCATACCTTGCCTCCTTTCCCCCAGACATATAAAAGTTCACGGCAAAAGTTTAATGGAAGCGTTCTTCTTTCATTAACATAACATTCTTCACCCTTAATCTCTGCGTATGGCTCGAAAAACGTGGCTGCCTGGGTTTGCTGTGGTGCCGTGCACCTATAGACGAGCATTTTTTGCACGTGCTTGCGGGCAGCTTTAGTTGGAAGGAAGGCTCCCATCTGGAAATGATAATTTCCCATGAACTCGCTGCTCAAAAAAACCTTTTACAGGATTAGACAATTAATTTGTTAACATACTCCAACAAGGTCGTGCCTGGCCAAGAGCCTTGGGCCTCGCTGAATACTGCACCAAACGGAAGTTGGCTTTGCTGAAAGTCGAATGGTGTTGGTAAGCGCCCATCTTTGCACCAAGTAAAGATTGGAGTGTGGACCAATTTGGCGATAGTGATGATGAGCAATCTCATCGGATATTGAAGGATCAAGCAAGTACACAGGAACACTTCCTCTCCTTTTCATGTGGTATTGTACCTTATCAGTCTCTCCGTATGCCCAAATCAAGACAACCAAATCTTTCTGTTGTTCAAATAAGATTACAGTTTAAGAAAACGAGATAGTGGCAGTAATCATTTTATTAAACTTTTCCTTTAATTCTCATGAAACTGACTGTGATGGCATAATCCTGGAGGTCACATGTGTCAAAAGGTCGACTGAATGACATGTAAGTTCGCTTTCCTTTCTCCCAAGCACCAATCAACTTCCAATTTTGCTGAGTGTCAACCTCGGGTTCTCTATTTTCCACGTGAGCATCCTGACCAAACCCATACACATTAAATCCTTAAAATTAAAAGCGGGATCTTTTCACACGAATTTTTGTTGTCAACATAAAATTGTTCAGACAACTTATCATTTATCCTGATATCCATTTTTGCACAAGAAAACTTACATAGAAATATGGTTTTCCGTTA